>JAFVLL020019451.1:0-19561 GCA_021397915.2 Tor tambroides
TGCCTTTTTTTTTTTTTTTTTTTTTTTTTTGAAGTTTCATATTATTAGGAACAGCATGTGTTGTTGCTGAGATGCGCTTTATTGTATTTTTGTAGTTGTCATGATTTGGCAAAATGTTGAATTTTAGAATGAGTTCCTGTTCAGGTCATAAGTAAATTTAATTTAAATTGGTCATACACCATAGGAAATTGAGTTGAAATTAGAGGTAGTTATTTATTATTATTATTATTATTATAATTATTATTATTTAGAAAATGATGGTGTTTTATTCTAGCTCATAAATTTGTCTGTGAGGCCAATAAATCTTAAAAATACATAAATTAATTAATAAACAAATGAAAAAAAAAAAGTATCAAGACAACTTTTAAATCAAGACTTTTTTTAATGTTAAAATTTAAACTTATTTGTGTTTTTCTAAATGAATAAATGAATTTAAGAGTATTTTCATTTAAATACATCCTTAAAATTAAGTTTAATTTTTTATTTCAGTTCCTGTTTGCAACCCTTCACTTATAAATTTGTCTGTAAGGCCCATAAATGTTATAAATGTTTTATTTATGTTAAATAAATAAATAAATAAATTTATAAATAAATTATTTTTTTATGTAAAAATTTAAATAGTAAATAGTTATATATATATATATATATATATATATATAATGAATTTAAATGTCATTTAACTGAAATACATGCTTAAAAATAAGTTTTAATTTATATTCTACTTCCAGTTTGTTTGCATTCCTAAATGAAATTTATTATAATTTCAGGAAAACATTTTTCAGTTATGAGTGGTACATAACCATGTATGTATGTTTTTTTTTGTTTTTTGGACAAAATCCATGCTTTTTCATTTCCTGTGGGAAAATAACATCATAAAGTTTTAATCAATTTACATATATCCTATGCATACATAAAATTAGGCTCTTCTTCCTTCCCCATGATATTCGTGCTATTATTTCCATATTAGCATAATCATAGAGCTAAATCTGTACTGCCTGAACTCTGGGAGAAGCATTGTTGTAATCACTTTAAAAAGTATAATACACCTAAATCAGGTCTGTATTTGTCTACATTTCTGTATTTATAGTATTGAAAGGCTGCATTATATCGCTCTGGCTTTCTTTTTCAATTCTAGCTCATCTCATCAAAACCTTTAGCACTATTTTTGCTGTTTTGCAAACACTAGTATTTGCTGGAGGAAATGAGAATTTAAACAGTAATATCCACTGATACAGATTTGAAAATCACAAGGCAGGAATCACCAGAAGATAGCAGTGACAGAGGTATGAATCATAGACACACACATGTGGTAGGAACATCCTCAGAGGTCTTGACATGATGAATGTCATGTTTGCTCATGCATGTGTGCAGATAGACAGACAGATAGTGAGAGAGACACGGGGGAATATTAAAAGTGTGTGACTGTGCTGTCATGTCCAACTTATTCACCTTCTCAAGGGCGTTTTGATTGAGGACTGTTTTACGATCAATTCTGAACGACATGCCTCACATAATATCTCTATCTTTCAATGGATATCCTTGTAGCATGGGGAATTTGAGATTAATGTAATTACACTTTTGGTTCACTGACATGCTTTGACTGCTTCAGGAAACCAGACGTTACGGTAGTTTGCTAAATAAGAAATGTCGCCTTGATCTTTTATTTATCAGCCTTAATATTGCAGTCAACCTTGCCAGAGTATGGCAGTGTGAATCCAGTATTATACAACTGTTTGTTAATCCACATCTGTGTTGACAGGTGTGCTCAGATACGCTTCCCTGACCTCGCTGACGCTTTCTTGGTGCCAGATTGCCACCCTTGGCAGACAGACGTCGCACGAGGGAGCACGGGGCCTGATCCGCACCAGGTTTGTCTGCGAAACCCACATGGTTTAATCTAAAAAAAAATATCCAGTCTTAAGCTCAGAGCATCCGACCACAAAATACACCCACCACCGACAGAACAATAGCGCTAATTGCTCTTGTAAGGTGGGCGTGGTGTTAAAAAAAAGTTTCCGCTGGCATGTCTATCAGTGTTCTGTCTCATTTAATTGAGTATTACAAGCTTATAATTATCTTACAAAGTGATAAAAGGCAGGCGGTACACTTTTTTTCCCTCTTTGTAGCCACGAATTTAGCCGCTCAAGAGAAATTACTGGCAATAATTAGCACTTAAGTGATTGATTAATGCATCTGGGCATATAATCAGTTATTGAAGAGGAATTATGGAAGAATTAACTGGGATTTGAGGGTATTACATTAGAAAATTGAAGAGATTTTATATCTATTTTCCTCATTAATTTGCTTAAAGACTGTGGTATTTTTTCATTTTTATTATTATTATTATTATATTTTTTCATAAAGAGTGGCAGTGTGGAGTATTATGATGTTCATAAATGAAGAAAGATATTTATTTAGATAGATAGATAGATAGATAGATAGATAGATGTGTGTGTGTGTGTATATATATATATATATATATATATATATATATATATACACACACACACACACACACATACAGTATATATATATATATATATATATATATTTTTTTTTTTTTTTTTTTTTTTTTGTGCTATTTAATCAGGAAAAGGATGCAGGTTTTTGCACTGAAGAAATGGTTCAGCTATTTTTGCCCCATGACTTTTCGGTTTTCACACAGGAAACTGAATTCAAGTTTTGCGAGAAAAAGGTACGACTTATCCCTCGGTCCCTTTAGTCCCTGAAAATCAGGACTCTGGCTTGATGTTGTTTATTGAGTATTCTGTCAGGGATTCTGGAGAAAAAAGGAGAAGATAGCTACCACATCATCACTGCTTGCTCCTCTTAGACTCTCTAAAGAACTTCTCCCACTGGTAACTTTTCAAACGGGTTGTAATGGGCTTTGAACCAGCCATCAAAAACTAGGGAGTCTTTTTTGTTAGCCTGAATATTTTATGTCGATTGGGGATTCTCCAAAGTCTTTGTGCTCCTGATACTAGGGCTTGTTCTCTCAGACACAAAACCCACACAAGCACAAAGTCATTTGGTGTGATGACCAAATGTGTCTGTTGTACACTAATACTTCTTTTCCACCAAAATGATGCTGGTTCTCAGTCGGTACTCAGCTTATGAAAAAGTCATATCAAAAAGTTTGTTTATTGAAGCAAAACCTGAAAGTGCTGATTTGGATGAGTTTGAATGGGAGAGGTTCAACTTGTCATTGAAGTACACTCTTAACGGTGCCATAGAAGAACCATTTTGGGAACCATGAATTTGGGAACCATATATGATTAATTCTGTTAACCATATATGCAGTATAGTGTAAAAAAACCCCCCAAAAACAGTGATTCAGTTCACTAAAGAGATTCAGTTCACTAAAGGACTGATTGATTCATTCAGTGATTCCTTCAGTAGGCTACTCCTTTTTTCTTTTTTTTTTTTTTTGTAAAAATTGCATCAGTGAGAGCAATAATTTATTTATATAATAATAATAATAATAATAATAATAATTTATTACATTTAGTAATAATTTATTATGAATTCATTTTTTATGCATTATTTAATTATTTATTTTTAAAATTAATTTTACATTTTAAATTAAATTTGAAATTAAATTACATTAAATTACATACTAAAATTATTTTATTTTATATATTTTTCATTTTGATTAATTTCATATATATTTTTTATTTAAATTTAATTATTATGTTCATAATTTAATATGTATATTATACATTGATATATTATACATTCATAAAAATACACTGCAAGGAAGTGAATGATTGATTCAGTTAAATAATAAGCTTAAACCCACCAGTTAATTACAATCAATCAATCAATCAATCAATCATTTTATTTTATTTTATTTTATTTTATTTTATTTGCCACAATGTGACATTAGCCTTTTCTTTACTATTACAAAATGTAATAACTCTTGTTATTAACCATGTTATGTAGGGAACAGAGTAAAATTAAATTAAATGCAAAATTTTACTCTTTTTTTTTGGTATTGCATCATACTTTTGAGAGTAGTCATTTTAAGTGCAGGGAAAGTGTGTTTTGAGATTGGACATGGGCTTTTGAAATAACAGGTACTGTATAGCAAACAGATTTGGAAAGCTGTTCCACAGAGGGTCAAATGTAGGGCAAAAGCCATGGAGTTTTTTTGTTGTGAACAGCTTGAGTCAGTCTTACGCTTGGCAGAATGAATTTTTCAGTCTCTGAAGCAGCCCTGATATTCCTCAACTCAAGAGCAGATGGCATTGGAACCATTCCTTTTGGCTTATTCTGTGCTACTGAATGACAAACCATTTTAAAAGCTTTCTGGAAGCCACAAAAAACTTCTATCTGAGGAAAGTGGCAAATTAAAATGTTACCTGAATAATATAAATGTGCATATATGGTTAATTGTCAAACTCAAATTGCAAAACCTACAGTATATTCTTTGCACTGAGCTAATTGGATAAATGAGTGCAAATAGTGGTAGGGATGTTTTATGCCAGAAACATTTGAAATTAATCATCCTTTTTGATTGAGTTCACTAAAAAAAAGATTACGCTGCTCCATTTTTTGTTTTATGATTCACTGAATCATTCACTCCATAGATCAATTAATGACAAAAATGAGTCTCAATGTCTTTTGTTGAAAATTTCATAATCATCATTGACAATGCAGGTCTATTTTTTTTCCCTGTCATTTTGGGCACTTCTGGGATTTTATCAAGCTATCAAAAAAATAAAAAAATAAATAAAATAAATAAATAAATTATTTTTTTTACACACACACACACACACACACACATATACTGTATATATATATACTAATTAAACTTGAATAATTATTTTATTCAATTGTATTATTCAAAAAAATACACTGTATGGAAGTGAATGATTAATTCAGTTAAATAATTTGCTTAAATTAGCTTGATTTAAAACTTCGATTTGTTCATTTAGTATATCTGAGAGAGAACACATCATTTCTATTCTTTCATTTTTTTGCCGCAGACAGTGTGACCTTAGCCTTTTCTTTATTCTGTTACAAAATGTAATAATTCTTGTAAAGATACAACTTAAGACTCCAATGCTGCACTGTGGAAGGTCAAAGCGAGCACTACAGGCACTCGAAAAGCTGCGACCAATAAAGACGACTGAATGGTCAGGTAGAGGGTTGATTTTAGACGTGCTGTAAATTCTGGGCTTTAGTATTGAGGAATCTGTCAGTGTCAGTCTCATAAATTGACCCTCACTTTCCTGAACATATGCTGTAGGAAAGAGGAATCGCTCCATTAAATGAACAAATGTGAATGGACCTTTAAATCCTGAGGGGAATGGATGATAAATTGGACAGAAAGGGAAGGGTACGCCCACCCAGAGGTAAGAATTTGGAGAGACTTTTTAAAAAGTAAAGTACTAAACCAATCCAAACCCTAAATCAACCAACCCATCAGCTCTAGGGAAGCACAAAACGGGTTCTAGTCTAGCCTAGGGCTGGGCGATTTATCTCATGCAATATGCATGCGCATCTCGTCAGTAAAACCGGCTCCTTGATTAGCGGTAAATCCCCATCACCTGTTTTCAAATGGAGCGGCATTTAATACACGGAGCCGTAGTTCACTGAGAAGCTACGCAATCTTGCGTTCATTATCGAAGGCGATTCATCTGCGATAATGAACGCGATATTGCGTAGCTTCTCAGTGAACTACGGCTCCGTGTATTAAATGCCGCTCCATTTGAAAACAGGTGATGGGGATTTACCGCTAATCAAGGAGCCGGTTTTACTGACGAGATGCGCATGCATATTGCATGAGATAAATCGCCCAGCCCTAGTCTAGCCAGTGCGTTCTTTATTTATTTATTTATTTATTTTTTTGAGTAGATTTGCGAGTTCAATTTTAATTGTGTGACCCTATCTGGAATGGAAAATAGTTTTAGTAAAAATCTTAATTCATTTAAGATTCTGTCCTAGGTCTGTATATTTACGATTCTGTCCTAGGTCTGTAATCAAGTAAATGTTAACAATAATGGGGGAAATAATATTAACTGTCACTCCCCTCTTTTTGAAAATAGACATGAAAATATGAACTTTTAAATGGTTATAATTGGAACGCTTTGAAATACTGACCTAAGGTTGGTCTATTTTTTAAAGAAGACAGTCAGCAGATTATTGCTGAAGTGAAAGCATTTTTAAAAAAATAAACAAGTAAAAGGCTAAAAATGGTATAGTTTACGTTTACTGTAAAAAAAAAGTACTGTACTAAAGTATATTGTATAAAATTAATATTTAACAAAATATTTTGGTATCTAAAATTGCTATAAAATCAAAGCCACGTGTCTAATTAAAGTATGTTTCAAATTAGAAGTTGATATCACAAAAATTGAGGGTCCTGTAAAAAAAAAAAATATATATATAGTCACAATATTGCTTCTATTACAAAATAGTCATAAAATATGTAATATGAGACTCAGACCTTTCCAACAGTGTTTTATCAAGATTAGAAAGTTTTTATTATAAGATATTCTAATCAATTTTGTGACATGACACTTGACACCGCCCATAAGGGGGAGGAGCCAGCTAAAATTAAATCCAATGTTTGATTTCAATTATGGTTTTCAAGAATTTTAAGTGTTTATGCTTTCAAATTATATCTAATTTAGGATAATCACTAAAATATGTGATGGGGGGGGGAAAAGGCAATTAAAAAAACAAGCTCCTTCTAACAGGTTAAATTAGAAGGATTTTAACTAGTGGTATCTTTTGGACCTTGTATACACACATACATTGAAATGAAACTGCAGGTGTTTCGCACCTTGCTTTCATTCAGGTGTGCATTTTTCACACATTTATTTATCAAATGTATCTATAGACATCTCTGTCATAGCTCTATATAAATGATGCATGAGTTTCACATATTAATTACATTTCAACCGACTGTTCATGCATCATTTTCAACTAAATCGCCTGGAATCACACTCTGAGCCTTTGACCAGGACTATGGTTTGCTGCAACCTTTGCATTCAGCGTTGGGTCTGTTTGTGAATGTGTAAAGATGACTGCAGTCAGCACCAGTGAAGCTCACTTTCCATGGCTAATGAGAGGCAAGCTTTTCTGTGCACAAGCAGCTCACTGAAAAAAAGATGACGTTGGGGAGAATGGCAAATTTCAATGCGCAGCACATAGAATATTAACTACTAGGAGCGCCTGTGAACAAACAGCGACTTATTTACACATGAAGTCAGGATAAGCTCACAGTATCTATATCTTAGGCAACAGCAAACACGAATTTTCATGAACCCCTGGCGGTAAGATTACAGTTTACACAAAGCTTTAATATGAGTTTGTAATGGCCCATAAATAGCATTGCCAATAAGGAAGATATTCTACCAGTAATTTATTTGTGTCAAATAAAATTTCAAATTCATATTCAAGAAACTGCTTTATGCCTGTTTTTTTTTTTTTTTTTTTTTTTGCCACCAACGTGATATATTAAAAGCATGAAAACACTCACTGCAATTTGGAATCTGGTTTTATTTTATGTTTTTGTATTATATTATATTATATTATATTATATTTTCTGGAATAAAAATAATTTTGATAATTTTTTTATATTTTATTTTGCTTTGTTTTGTTCTTTTGCCATTTTTTGTGCTTGTTGGACTTTTGGATTTTTAGATGAGTTAATTTAGTTTAGTTTAGTTCATAACATGAAACCCCATATAAACATGGCCTTAAATGTCTATAAAGAGTCTGATATCTATGTGAGATTGTGAGGGTATGTGTTCCAAATAGTCTACAATATCCAGATTTATTTCATTGTATATGCCAGGATCTATTAACTTTTTAGAAATTGTGTATTTTGTTGACAGTAGTGTTGGGGCGGAGCTAGCTTTTATTCACTGACCTGGTGTCTGTTTCATAAAACAAGTTTACCAAATAAGCCAGGTTTATTTCAGTTAGTCTGACGTATTGTCAGTTGATTTGGTTCAAAATAAATCAGACTAACTGAAATAAGCCTGGCTTATTTGGTAAACTTGTTTTATGAAACAGGCCCCTGATTGCAGTGCATCCTGGGATTGCCTCAGACAGAGGATGCATGTGAAAAAATACAAAGCAAAATAAATATGTAAACACTTAAAAAGAGTTCTATGTTACACTGTTGATCTGATGACTTCACTTGCACATTAATTCAACAAATCCTGTTCAGTTGTCATATTGTAAGTAAATACAATTATTTCATATTTGTAATACATTTTGGAAGTTAGGAATGTCATTTTAAAAGAAATGTTTTTTTTTGCTTCCATTTTGCTTGCGTTTTGGGATGCAGTCATTCACCTTTCCTTACCTTCTGCCTTTTAAATAAATTACTGTACTCTTACTAATGCTGTTTCATACTCTCGGTATCTTTCTTTTTTATCAGCCGTCATCTTACACTTGACAGTCTGCCTGTGAAAATCAATGTCCGTCAGGAACCTCATTGAAATCTTCTCTAAGACAGGTAAGCAGTCACACATAGAGTCATCTGTCACCTGTGTACGGCTGTAGGAAAGCGTGAATCCCACCCACTGCCACTGCTGGTTCTGCCGTCTGTATCGCTCACTGAATGTAGGACAGCTCATATTAGCTCACTCAGCACTCTCTGGAAACAAATGATGATAAAAAGACAATGTCTCTCTTAAGTTTCTTTCAGCCGTTTTAGCAACTGTCCTCATTCAACCTGCACTGGTTCATCATTCCAAATGAGATTTTGTAGTTCTTCAGGCTGGGCATTTTTCATTGGAAATAGTTGAGTCCTGTTCTAAGAGATAAATCAGATTTTCATTGCTCAGCAATGAAAGCATTAAATGAAATCCCATACAAATATGAAGTAAAATGTCTAAAAAGAGTCTGATATCTACAGTATTGTGAGCTTATTTGAGGTTACGTGTGCCAAATAATCTACATTATATAGATATATAGTAATACATTTCATTCATATGCCAGGATTTATTAATTTTTTCCCCACAAAAGACATGGGTAAGTGGAGGTATATGCTGTTTGTTCTGTTATATATACAGATTGCATGACTTTTCAAAATGTGTAATATTGAGCTGTACTGCAAAAAGTCTGCTTTTCCAAGGTTTGTCACTGTTAAAGTTCAGAAAAATGAAACATTTTGTCTTGATAATAGCTTTAGTTTGCTGCTATTCCCTTTTTATGTCATCCCAAAGCTGTAGTAAGGAAGAAAGTATTAAGAAAGTAATAATAAGTTTCAACAATATCACCATCACAGAGGAGAGTCCTGCAATAAATACAGTCCTCTGTGAGGCTTCAGCTCCCACGAGATGTTTAGATGAGAAATCATATTTTTTAAAGAAATGTTGGCTAATCAGGAAGTCTAAACCAGTTATTGTTCTAGTTTGTTAGCTACAACAACAAATGGTCAAAAATGGTGAACAATTAATGCTAATAAATATTTGGCTACAAAAAGATGCAAAATGTCACATAGGGCCTCAGATTAATTAGACTCTACCTATTTGGACAGTTCATGTAAATCAAAAGGTTCACTCATGTAAATCAATTAGGCCACTTACTTTTGATTCACTACAACGAATCACAGATTCACTGATTCATTTGAGGTTCTGCATAGAAGCTCTTTTACATAAACCATCAAAATGATAAAAATGTCTGTTTCATTCTTCTTGGCTTTTGCACAGTAGATGCACTCACCGGGTCGAAGTGATTAATGACACATTAATCTTCAGAATATATATATCCATGTTCAGAGGTCTGTGCACGTACAGGGTGAAGGACAATTTACCCAGGATTGCCTTTCACGGAGTTCAGAAGCTGCTGAACTGTTCAAGATATTTGACTCAAAATATTTCAACTGTTTAAGTAATATTTAGTTTTATTTCATTTTACATAATTTAATTTGTACATGTATTTTATTCATAGCACTGCATTGCAAACAAACTGTTCAAAAACATTTGAAAATATACACTCTCTGCAATTTGGAATCTCTTAAGATTATATATTTTTTAAATTTATGTGCATGTGAATGATTTTTTAAATTATTTTATTTATATTTTTTATATATATATATATATATATATATATATATATATATATATATATATATATATATCATTTCTTGTGCTCTTTTGACTATAGATGTTTTTATTTTATTTTATTTTATTTTATTTTATTTTATATGACATCATTATCTTATACTTTTTACTGGTGATCAAGTGAATAAATTCTGAATTTGGGCAATGAACCAGGCTTTCTGTGGAAATGTATAATAAGTCTCTTGTTTTTATTAATTTAAAATATAGCTGAAATTTTAAAATATAGCTGAAATTAATTAGCAGTTCTTGATACTGCTATGTTCTATGCATTTAGGTATAAAAGTGTTAGATCCATGACCTTGAAGTTATAACATGAGCAGAAGCAGATTGCATGAGTTTGAGTCATTTTCCTATAAAATGATGCCAGTGTAATAATATTTAATTTGAAGCACAAATTCATGGAGTTTCACCACTAAGTTTGGGTCAGTAGATCAGATCCTTAATCCTGTGAGGAACAGACGAAAATTGTAAGCAGGGTAATTCCTCAGCAGGATATCAAGTGCAACCAAATTTGTGTCTGTAGAAAAAGGTCGGCTTGGTCTTTCTGAATAAGTGCCTTATTGTGTTTTATTGCTAGCGGTTTGTAATATGGTGTTGGCCACTCTGAGGGCAATAGGCTGTACTCTGCTCTGTAGAATATGGAGACACAATTCCCTTCAGGGTTTCAATAACATCTTATTACCACTGCTTTCCCTTCAGTACCATCAGTTCATACATTATAACAATACAACAAATAAACAGACTCAGCTATAGATCAACCGTTAAGCCAAATAAATGGAGCCTCCCTGAAAACGCTCTCAGTCCAGTTTCAAAGCCCCACAGACACAATTTGATCAAGTAATGTTTTGTGGAAGCAAATCCAGCATTTATCTTCATAATTATGAAATATTTGCTGTGTCTCTGTTCACTTGTTGCATCTAAAATCGCATAAGAAACAAAGAGCAGTTGTTTACAGACACCACACTATTATGAGCACATAGTTGAGCACAAAGTTGCAATGTTGGGCATATAAACTTTTCAAGTTGTGTGTGTTTTATGATCATATTACTTTTGAGAAATACAAGTGAAGTAATGCAAATTGTTATTGTTTTTATTATGTATATATATATATATATATAAAGCGGTAGATTGGAATGCTCCCATGGACACTTTCATTAACCTTCACCTCACTGTCATTAGATCACCACTCGATCTCTGGGATTGATATCTGTAACTTTTTTTTTTTTTTTTTTTTGCTAAACATCTCTCGACTTTCTTACTCTCTCTGTCATTCTGTCTGATCTAACGGTGCATTAGTATTAATATGCAGTACTAATCTCATCTGCTGCCATCCCTCAGGATGTTACACTGAAGTGAACCTGTCTGACTGAACACCCTGATCTTTACACTCCCTGATGCCAGTTTGCTGTAATGGGGCCATCACAGATCAAAGAGCAAGTGGATTTCTGCGTGTCTGATTCACCAGCTGTCTACATTGAAAAAGCCAAGGAATATCTCCATTCAAAACTGAATTATACCCTACATTTCACATGTTAGTTATTGACAATCATGCAGCAGTCAGTTACACTCCTCTAGTCTGATCAGTCAAACAGTGTTCTTAGACAACCAATAAAGGAGTACTTTATATGCTTTTTAAATGATTTTATATTTAATTGTATTAAAGCAACCATTAAAAAGTGTTATCTATTTAATCTTTTATCTGGAATTTTTATTATCCCGTATTTGACAACTGGTTTTACTACTCAGATTTTACAACACAATGAGAAGCTTGTTTATTGTACAAAAATAATTAAATGTATTTATTACTTTATACTTTTTTTTTAAAACTTTTAATAGGTTAAAAATCAAACACTGACATTTCTTAATATGAATTTGAACTGCATAGGCCCAACAATATGCTTATTTACAATCACATAGACTGAATTAAAAAAAAATAAAAAAATACAGTCATTTAAAAAAAATTAAGATTATTTCAAATAATATTTGGATATATAAAATAAATCACCATATATAGTGTTCAAAAAGGAGATGGTAATGTGAAGATTCTGACCAGGAGAGTTTCAGGATCTGCTGCTGTCAGCTGCTGAAAGGCCTCTCACTGGAGAGTTCGATTTTTTGCCCAGATCTAAGTAACGGAATATTAGCTGCTTCAGTATCCTGACAAGCCTGCTCATTTGGGCTTGCCTGAATCCCATATCAAAGGCACTTCTCATGGAATTGATTTTTGATAACCAAAGAAATGCAAGTTAAAAGAGTGAAGCTTAAGCACTCTGTGAGCACCGAATGTTCATCCCTGGGATTTTTCTGCATTAAAATATTGAGTTTATGTTAGTGTTCAGATCTTGAACATGACCCCAGTCATCTCCTCTCCTCAGGTGCCTTACCCTGAAGGGTGCAACCAGACTATTGGTGGACCACCTTTGTGCATGCCCCAAGAGCACTGTAAGACAATGTAGTGCATATTGAGATCATTTGTGCCAATCTACCATCTACTTAAGCTAACAATGCCTTTGGGAAGCACATCTCAGATTAGCTCTTTCTGAGGGGTCATGGTTTGGTTGCTTGTAGCCCTGTTAACCCCTGCTGGTGGATGTTGTTAGAACTACACCATCTGTCTGTAAAAAAAGCATTCAGAAGTGCTGAAAATTCATTTAATGAAGTATTTTTATTTATTTATTTTTGCAAGCAACATGTAAATTACCCATTTTAGTATGTGTTTTTTTCCTTCTAGGTATTACAGACAAATTATAATTACCTCCAGCCATTTTTATGCACTGTAGAATATAGATCAGGCGGTCTGTGGGCGGTCTGTCTGAGGCTACATGAAATGGAAAACAATTCAAAACATAAGCCTTAGATGACAGATGTTTTCTGATAATTAAAAAATGCAGACTACATTCTATGGATGTACAAATCCTTTTCTAGTTTGTCTCGTCTTAGCACTCCGTCTTTTTTACTTTTTATTTATATTTTCTGATAAAGATACTTTTTTGTTACTAACATTCTCCCAGCAGCTTTGAGTTCATGAAATTCAATTCCTCTTCTAAAATGTTGCTTGAAATTAAGCTGGTCATTGATCAAAACCACTCAAATAGTTTGGGATTGTCCCTGTTGAAGAATGACAGCTTTAAAACAGCTTGTTCAAATGAGACAGTAAATACAAAAATAAATAAATAAATAAATGCTGTTATTTTGAAGTTTCCATTCATCGAAAATATCATTGAAAAAACAAACAAACAACAAAAAACAAACAAACACAGGTTTCACAAAAAATTAACCATCACAATTGTTTTCAAAACTAGAAGAAATGTTTCTTAAGAAGCAGATCAGTATATTATAATGATATCTGAAGGAACACATTTAAAATATATTAAAATAGAGTTATTTTAAATATTACTAATATTTCACAGTATTACGGTTTTTACTTTATTTCTGAGAAAATAAATGCAAGCTTGGTGAGCATAATAGTCTTCTTTCAAACACATAATTAATAATGGCCTCAAATTGAGTTCTATATACATTAGTGTCAATAAACCAATGTCTCCATCATCCAATGCATTCAAACTCCACAAAGCACTAGAATCACTGATGAACTGTGAAGTCAGAACTTCTTGTAGGTGTGATTCATCATGATGTGCTGGTTCAGTTGTATCAATAATTTGACGTAAGGCAGATCATAGTCGATTAGACTATTGTTCTGTGCTTTTAGTTATTTATAGCTGCGTTGAAACATTTCTGCAAAATGAAAAGAGCGAGATCTAGACAAGTGACTGAAAGAGAGTAAGAAACAAAAGATCCTCGGGAATATTTTGGAATAATCAAATAATTGATCTCTTATCAGAAGTGAAGCTCATGAAATTACATTTTTCTGATAGACGACATAGTCCAAAATGAATACCATTACACCTCTGAAAACACAAGAAGGCTGAAAATATCTTTGGCTGAAAATGAAGCTTTGTTGAAAATATATTTGGATGAAGTGACCTAGAGATGGAATCATTAATGGCCTCATTTAAACTATGACTGTCTATTTCCAGAGAAACATAGAGGTTATTTTAAGTCTGATATAGATGCAATTATAAAAAGTAGGTACTAGGACAATGTCTTTCGCACTTTTTAATGGTTTAATGCAGGGGTGTCCAAACTCGGTCCTGGAGGGCCGGTGTCCTGCAGAGTTTAGCTCCAACCCTAATTAAACACACCTGAAACAGCTAATCAAGGTCTTACTAAGCATACTAGAAGCTTCCATGCAAGTGTGTTGAGGCAAGTTGGAGCTAAACTCTGCAGGACACCAGCCCTCCAGGACTGAGTTTGGACAGCCCTGGTTTAATGGCAACAGAGCATCTGAAAGATTTTACAAATTAATTTTGGGTGGTCAGAAATTGGTACAAAAACCATTTTAATAGTCTAATGGCAACAGAACAACTAAAACGTTTTACAAATGAACATTCGGTGGTCAGAAACTGATACAAACTCATTTTAATGGTTTAACTGAAACAGAATAAACAAATTATTTTACTAATGAACTGGTGGTCACAAATACAACCCCGATTCTGGAAAAGTTGGGACGCTTTGTGAAATGCCATAAAATCAATAATATGTTATTTGTTCATTCTCTTTAACCTTTATTTAATTGACTAAAGTACAAAAAAAAAAAAATGTCCAATGTTTTCACTTGCCAGTTAGTAAAAGCATTTTGTAAATATAAACAAATTTTTGATGGCTGCCTGCAATACACTCCAAAAATGCTGGGACAGAGGAATGTTTAAAACTGTGTCCGTTTAATTACAATGTTTAATTGTTTGAGAATTGGGAATTTTTTGAAATGTGGACTCATCTGATCACATCAACCTAGTCTCATGGCATTTTCGTACCTGGGTGCACTTTTTAGCGAGACACGAAATACATACCAATAACTACATATTACTGCAGTTTCAGTTTCCAAAAGACACAAACACTAGAGGCAGTAAAACTCCGACACTTTTTACTCCTTTTCACACAAATTTACAGAGTTTTGATTAATAAAGCCTATTTTTCGCACAATTACTATAAGAATATCATGTTACAGCTTCAAAACAATATTAATATGCTGGGAAATTTGAAAACTGATGCTTTGGAATGTTAGCATCGCACATATCCAGCCTCGTATCTATGAGTTTTCATAGATGGTAGGTTTGTTCGGTAGCTCACGGAGTATGGAGTCATACTTGGAAAGCAAGGAGCTCTGGTTCAAATCCCGTCTAACTACGGTTTGACAAAACACTTCAAATCTACATAAAAGGAAGTTGAAATGGCATGGATGTATCAACAAAAACATTTTTATGCCAGTTTTTCATTTGTTAACACTGTCGGGTAGGTTTAGGGTTGGGTTTGGTGTAGGGCATATTTCCAACACGATAGAGCATTCACGTTTTGGGACAGACCCCGGATATTTGAATTCTGAACCGCTGCAATACGTACCTGTAGCAACATAATAAAAACACAGCAATATGTACCTATATCAACATAATAAAAACGTGCCAGGGTTCACGTATTTAACCTGTGTTTTAGCACCACTCAGTGGACATTTCTCTTTGAAACTGCGGCGAAATGTGCAGTAAGGTATGTAAAACGGTGTTGCACAGAAAGTGCACAGAGGTACATATTTTTATGAGACCAGGTTGGATCACATCACACACATTCACTGTCTTTTTGACTATCTGAGATGAGCTCTGGCCCAGAGAACCCAGCACCATGACTGCACAGAATTGGTGTATAGCTTTCTCCTAGAGTAACAGAGATTCAACTTGCATTTATTGATGCAGCGGCAGACTGTGTTAAGTGACAGCAGTTTTCCGAAGTATTCCTCAACACATGTGGCTATATTTAACACCACAGCATGACCGTTTCTTATCCAATGCCATCTGAGGGCTCAAAGGTCATGCACATTCACCTGAGGTTTCCTGCCTTGCTCTACACAGACTGAGATTTCACTGGATCCCCTGAATCTTTTTACAATATTATGTATGGTAGTTGGCGAAAGACCTAAATTCTTTTAAATGCGATTTTGCATTGAGAAATGTGTTTTTTTTATTATTTATTTGACACTTCTTTCATGAAATTTAGCACAAAGAGATGAGCTATTATCCAGTTTTGCTTGCAAATACTGAGATGCTCCTTTTACATGATCCTCTCACCAGTTACCAATTCACCTGCTTAATGTGAACAGTTTCATTTAGATATTCTATAACTTTTAACTTTTATTATGCCTCTCTCCCAACTTTTTTTTTTAGGATGTGTTGCAGCCATCAAAATCAAAATTTGTTTGTATTTACAAAATACATTTATGTTGGTCAGTGAAAGATTTCCAAAGTTTTCTTTGTGCTTTTGTCAGTTAAATAAAAGTTAAAGAGAATGAACAAATCACAGATTTTATTTAGTGCTGTCAAATGATTAATCGCGATTAATCGCATCCAAAATAAAAGTTTTTTTTTGTTTGCATTATATATGTATATGTACTGTGTATATTTATTATGTATATATATATATATATAAATACATACACATAGTTTATATTTTGAAAATATTTACGTTTATACATTTATATATTCATATTCTTATATTTTATATTATATATACATATATTTAATATATAAACATAACATTTTTTTTCTTATATGTATGCATGTGTTTGTATTTATACATGATAAATATACACATATATTATGTAAACAAACTTATTTTAGATGTGATTAATCATTTGACAGCACTAATTTTATTGCATTCTACAAAACGTCGCAACTTTTCTCAAAGTTGGAGTTGTAGGTACAAAAGTCATTTTAATGGGTTTAATGGCAACAGCACAATCAAAAGATTTTACAAACGAATACTGAATGGTCAGAAATTGGTACAAAACTTTCAAAATTCTTAAGCTGTGACTTGAGAATGTCAAACTCTCCTCATTGTTCTCATCTTTCAGGTAACGTAAAAAAATATTCTATTATTCACCAACTGAGTGGATTCATTAGAATATACATGGACAAATAATGACAAATTAATAATTCATGAAATTAGACATCAAGAGCAAAACGGACCTGTTGACATTATAAGCAGTGATTGGCACTTCGCAGCTGTTGTGTAAACTCTCCAGGCGCTCATTCAAACCGCTGACATAAAACTCCATCATAACTCCATTAAAAGATTCAAGAGCACTCATAAAACAAGGTTTTATGCTTCATTAGTTATGTAAACATTCAGTTTAGGAGTTGTGTAGGTTGTGATTACATGCTAGAGGCGGATTATATATTTTCATACATTACTTGTGAACTTTCTGTTGAGAACAATTTAATCCAAATGGCATTTTTAATGCTTGAGAGATGCTGAAAGCCAACACACAGTTTATCTACAGCTCTGAGACATTCTAATAGACTCAAAGCAAATTAGATTTTCCAAGTACTTTTACTTTTTGAGTGAGTCTCATGATGAAAAAAAGTGTAGTGGTTTATCTTCTGAGTTGGTAATCCCAATTACAAGCCCCTTTGCTGTGTCCTTGAGTAAAACACTCCACCAAGGGATGCTATAGAGGCACAATTGTTGTAATAAGGCTCCTGTAAGTAATTTTAATGAAAGAGTATCAGATTAGAATTTGTTTCTTTGGTCCCTGTGAATTTAATTCTCTGCAATGTTTTCCAAAATCCTCTGGGAGTGTGACGTAATGGCTAAAGCTCAGAGCTGGTTTGAACCCCATTAAGAACAAACCAAGAGGCATCACCATTGAGCCCTTGAGTGAGGCACTTAACTCCAGCTTGCTCCAGGGGATAGCCCTTATAAATTGTACTGAAAGTCACTTCGGATGAAAGCATCTGCTAAATGAATGCTTACAACACCTTTGCTTGAGAACGTGAAGATTTGTTCATTCACATTATGTGAAGCAGTCAAGAATAAATCAGCAAAAGGAAAAACCCACTGAAGTAAAAACATGACAAATGCAAATAAATAATTATAAAAAGCAGTTAATAATTATACAATTCCATCTTATTATTAAATACAATTATTAAATTAAAAAGTATATGTTGTTATTAAATTATTAATTTTAAATTAGAACAAATAGAAAAATATATATATTATTAATCTGCTTATTTGTTCAATAATGTAATAGTAGCATGCTTTTCATATTTTTCAGTTTTTCATATTTTTTTAATGGTCATTTTTTTTTTTTTTTTAATTGATGTTGTAATTATTATCAAACGAATAACAGCATGTAATTATTGTGGCAGAATAGACAATATGCAGAAAACTTGTGACCGAAAGTCTGAAAAATCTAAGAAGCTCCTACCATGTGGCACATATTTAATTAAGAGCAAAGTACATTTCTTTAATTTATTGGGTTTTTAAAAACAACTTACTCATATTTCTATATTTTATTGATGAGCTGGAAAATCTAAATATTGTCATCTTTTTAAATTTTGTAGAACTATATAAAAAAGAACAGCAAATAGGGCCAAAGCCTCAATAATAGATGATTGATATCCCAACATTTATCTTAAATTATCCAGCCGAACCATCTATAATTGGAATTTAAGTTGCACAGATGGGCTAGTCTTTGAAGAAACATGCTTCCTAGTAACATTAGCAATGTTGCAATGGCTTCATTCAGGAACCAGCTGCTTTTTTCGACGCAGAAAAAATAACGTCTGATTTGGCCCAGCAGCGACAAAAGCACATCTGTTCTTATCTAGCACCAGTAATTTATTCTTTATCCACGTGTGGTACAAGTTTTAGGGGAAAATCTGAAGTTGGCCATTTTACCTTGCTTACAAAAAGACTACAATACTAACCATTAAGTCTTTGTAAAAGAAAAGGATGATATCAAATCTAATTATAATAATGAGTGCTCACCAATATTGTTTTTAATGTAAAATTAAGAATAATTGGAATATGGAAAACAGATGCTTTTAATTATATTTCCTAGTTTAAAATGCATCATTGATTATAATGAGAGCAATATAGTTTCATCATCGTGCAGCTTTCATTTGCAGTCCAGACGCAGCGTATGTTTACGTAACGACGTGATGGCTTTCATGTGTACCTCCGTCAGCTCCTCATATAAATGTACTGATTTGACCCGACCAGTGATCAACATAGTAACGCCGCAGTGCTTTCCTCCACCAAACTGTCCTCACAGACGACTAATTAACACAGACATTGAGACAGGAAGTGGATGACAGTGTGATTGATGAGGGCAGAAAGTCTCTCTGCCCATTATCCTCTCAAAAGAAATGAAAGCTGACTGATTAGTCATCTCTCCAGTGTCATTCAGTCTCTGGTGATCTCAGAGATTTTGATGGTGTAAATAGAGGGCACATTCATTTTAAAAGGTCTTAACTACGTATTTTAAAAAGATACTGCTATTCTTAAGCATGTAATTTATGTAATTGACACCATTTTGCCTGGTTCAGTTTTTTTTTTTTTTTTTTTTTTTTTTTTTTTTTTTT
>JAFVLL020019453.1:0-58041 GCA_021397915.2 Tor tambroides
TTATGGCTTTATTGCATGGCATCTGTCTTTGCAAGAGTTCCTGAGTTTTGGCCTAAGAAATAATTTTAGAAGGAAATAAATTCACTCCTTACACATACAAACTGTTAAGACTAGTTCACACTTCCCCAACACATTTCAACATTCTAATGTTAACAGTTAGATGGAGTTGGATTAAAAATCAATACAAATAATTTACAAACATTACAAAATAATTTTTCCATCATCATATATATTTGACCTGTCTTGTAAATAGATGTTTTAACACTCCTGTGACTGTCATTGTGGGGTGCATATGCTTGTTGTTACTGTTGGGACCAGGTTGATGTTACAGTGGTTACCAGTAGAGGGAGGCATGTGGTTTTTGGTCTGGGTCTGGCGTGTTGAGATGGTAATCCGGAACAGAACTGAATTACTCTTGACTGCATATTTCATCATGACAGTTTGTGTTCAGCAGATGAGCACATACCCGTACTTGATATGACATGATAAAAAGACTCTAGAAAGTTCAAGTTACTTGCATTACCCCATCAATTCGCATTTTCTAAACAGAAAAACAACCTCTAATGCTAAGCTAATTAGTTTATATTATGTAGTTTTATTTACTGAGTTGTGTATTTTGTGTTGGCGCATCATTCTCACTAAAGGAAACTGTGGAAATGTGAAGTTTTCCTGATGTTGGAGAAACAGGATAAAGTGTTTATCATCATAGCAGTCACAAATCTTTAAATACTCTCAGAAGGTTTTTTTTTTATAAACATGTTCCACTCATTACACAATAGGTAACAAGAGTTCACTGTGATCCAGAAGATGCAGCTTGCCTGACACTGTTCTTTTGGCCTTGCTTTTGGGTCAATAGTATTTGCAGGAGTTGTTGCATGATAAACTGTAAAATAATCTAAAATTTTATGACTTCTGTAAAATAAATGGTATTAATTAAGACTAATATTTCATTCAGGATTTTGAAAGATCTAGCATCTCAACAATCACAACAGAATGACAAGTTCATCTGGAAAGATTTGCTTTTATCCTAACCTTAATAGACTTAATAGATTTGGATCATCTTTTTTGGAATTGTATTGGATTATTTTCCCCAGCATATTTGTACCAATAGTAGTAAAGTGCATTATTTCTCTAATATCATTGCACGAGTTGGCACAAAGTGAAACAATATAAATAGAAGAATATAAAATGCATTTCTCAGGTCATGCTTGAAGGTCACCTATTTTTTTTTTTTTTTTTGCATTCTGTGACCAGATCTTTCCCTGGTTTGTTGTCTTCACAGATGATGCAACTGAGAGTCACTGATTACAGGAGCGTTGATGTTATGTGTCTTTATTTATCTCAAGGCTGTGTTTCCTCACAACTACTACCTTATGTGTAACTAACTCGCTCTTTCATTCCCTTAATAGGATAGTGCCCTAAATGTGGAGCTTACATTTGAGCCCCAAGGGACAGTATAGACTCCAAAACAGTTTCTCCCAAAGCTTCTTCTCATTTTTGACGGGAAATAGAGATATGGAGAACTGGAGAGAGAATTTCCTGTGTTCATTTGTAGGCCATGCACAGAAAAACAAGTAACCTTGAATCTGTGGAGCTGTCAGCATAACTAAATGCAAATGTTTTTGGGATTACTGGTCATATAGTGACTGGTCATATTGTGCTATAAATAGATGCCAATCAAGACCACGATTGACAGGAAGCCTGATTTCATAAGACAACATGCTCAACTGACTGACCTGACAGAAAAGAAAAAAAAAAAACGGTGAAATTTAGGGGGACTGATGTTCAGTAGTGACCTAAAAACCTCTTTTGCACATAACATGCAGTTTTCTTTTTTGAGAGTTTTTACGATTTTCTTTATGATGTTTAATTAAACACCCGTTTAATAAATTAATGCTTCAGCATGATCTCAAAAACCACCCTGCGTCATGCTGCTGGTCATAGTCTTTACATTCTCTTTACATGATTTTCATTAGTGGTGGATCTTGTTCTCTTACCAGACATATGCAAGGATTTTACTTCACATTTCCTGTGGTTTAAGGCTTCTAAAAAATAAAAAAGTCACAGACCTGTTGTTGCTATGGCTGATTTGTTGTGATACAACTCACAGAGAAGCATGACATCATTTTCCACTACCAGAGAAAGACACAATATTACAGTGGAGGCAACCACAGTATCCCGAGTGACCCACATAAAGCAAGCGTGTCTGCCTTTTGGAGGCATGCTGTAACCTTTGGAGATCCATAACTTTACACATTTACTTTCTTTAATCACTGGAGAAGATTGTTTCACTGTTCTAATGTGCACCTAAATTATTAAGTTATTGTAAGTGACAATTACATGTTACAAAGGACATCATGTTGTCAGTATACACTTTAAGACATACCCGATGCTCCACATTTTGAGAAATCCAACCATTTCAATAGGAATTGCTTGGTTTGTGTGAGCTGTGATTTATACATCACTATAATGGCAAAAGACAAATAACATTTTTCCCCTGTTTAATGCAATACCATTTAAATTATGTAATTAGATTGACCACATGAGGTCAGTGATAACAAGGTGTATGGTGAAATGGTTCAAGTTCATTTACTACATTTCAGACAGTCTTTAGTTCAGTTTTTTAAAGGTGAAGCGCAGAAACTGAGGAAAAACTGTATTTACTTCCAATGCTGCTCACTGTCTCCATCTCCCATTGAAATGGCATTTTACACTTTGAAGTGTGAGTGAATATCTACATGTGTGAATTTGTTAAAGTAAAAACTTAAATTTAATAGAGGCCAATGATCCAAATGTTTGGAAGGTGTTATCAGAACATTTTTTGTTATTTGATATAGGAAAGTTTAATAGGGAAGACCTAAAACTGAAGAAAGAAAACGAAGCAATGGTGAATATATATATATATATATATATATATGTATGTATATATAGTGGGTTTCTTAGCCATAACTTTGTTGCCAAGGATTTTCCAGACTTTCAGTTGGGTTTATATTTCTGCGCCGGGCCATTTTATTATTTCAGTGTTCTTAGCTTCAAGGAACTTCTTTATCTGTTTTGCAGTGTGACAGGGGCATTGTCTTGCATGAATATTGCAAGCTGATTGGGAGATGAAAGCAGGGAAGGAACTACATGTTGCTGAAGGAGGTTCTATACATTTGTCTTCACTCTGCCATGTAGCTGTATAAGAGGCCCAACTGCAGAAAACATCCCCCAAAGCATGACACCTCCTCCTCCACCTTTCGCTGACTTATTTACACACTCGGGGTTCAGTCACCCAGTTTGAAGCAGAACATAATGTTTCCCATCAGACCCAAATAAATTAAACTTGCTCTCGTCACTAAAGTGAACTTTGGGCCAGTTTTCTCTGATTTTGATCAGAGTTCTTTTTCAAATAGGCCTAGCTCAAGTTTTTATTCTGTGCTTCAGAATACAATTAATTTTTGAAATATGCTTAAAAACTGCCCTTCTACTCCTGTTAGGATAACTTCAAATAGGACTAAGCAGTGACCTTGAAAATTAGGAAATTGTAGGTTGTTCTCTATTTTTGATCTCCATGATATATAATTTACTGCCACCGTTCAAATAACATGTAATCATGTAATCTGTAAAAGGATAATCTGATGATGAGCATTTAAAAAGGTATTATAATCTAATCACAAGCTTTAGATTTTTGGAATAAAATTATGTAATCCAGATTACATATCAGTTACCAAGATAAGATCATTTCAATATAAATCAATATTATAAATCAATAGAGTTTATGTATTTGGTGAATAACTTCGTGTTGGGTCCTCATCACCTTGTCTGGTTTATTGACCAGCCATTACTGACCAGAGGATATTTACAAGCAAAAATCAAGCTATTGAAAGCAAGCACATATGCATCTGTCAACATCCCTCTCACAACTTTGTGTAAATTGACAGCATTGGAAGAATGTGTCTAATGGTGTAATGGTGGTTTTGGAGCAAGGAAGTTGCCATGGTTTGTGAGACAACAGCTGCATCAAATACCCAGTAATTCAGCTCAGTTTAATACTTTGGCTATGAGAAATGACTAGGCATCAAGTCTCCAGCAACTGTGCCTCTGCTACCAACTGCGAAAAACTTTTCCATGCCGATCAAACAGGAAGCCACAGGGTGACCATTAGGCGGTTATGTAAGCCAACACGCAGACATGGGTGTATGCTACGTCTTTTGACCTAAATGCACCCTTAATGGAGATTTTATGTATTTTTTTATGTCTAATATGGTATCCATCTAAAATATCTAAGCAGATATCACTATCTGAAACCTGGCTTGATAGATGTTTGTTTGCAGTATGTGTGGTATGGAAGTTAATTGCAGTGTCCAGTAGTATCCTGACCACATGCCTTTCTTTATTGCTGTGAAGATCTGCCTGTGGAGTAAACATGAAGGCAAGCATCTGTTTTATAATCAGATGACTTACTAATAGATCTGCTTGGCTATTAATGTGTCAGAATCTCATGTTGATCTACCAGTGATGCGCTTAATGTAATATATACAATTTAAGAATTCATTTGTGACTTTTAACGCAATGTGAGGCAAATGTTTGCTTGCTTCTACATTCAGCTTATTTATTTGATGCATTTAAATAACACTTCATATCCTGTTTAGTGTTATTGCTGGAACCAAGATCTTCTGGTTTTTATGGTTAGTGAGGAATTCATCCTCCACCAATCCCGTCATTCCTGTTCTCCAGTCTGTGTGTGGAAAAGTGCAGTCCTCCAAGCTAAACACATGGTTAGTGAAAAACCCAGGATCTTCACACAGGACTGCCTGAGAGAAGGCTTCCTGAATAAGGGGAAATTTACAGAACACAGTCCAAACTCACTCTCTGCATGGCAACGACCATGTAGAGAGAGAGAGAGAGACAGGAAAAAAAAGGAGAATGACATATTATCCTTAATCTGATAGTAGTTTATAATAGTTTTCCATTGTCTCTGTGTGGTGTGTGTACAATGTACTCAGTGTGTACAGTGATCTATTACAACTGCAATGATTACTGAGTTATAGTGTTTGGACAACTATTAATTCATAAATAACAATATTCTAAATATGGAACATCACTTGCATGTTCTATCAGTCTCTTACCACATTCTCTAAATAGTGAATAAAATGTAGTGTTATTGTATATTTGGATACTACTTGTTTCAGGATTTTTCAACAGAAACTATTTTAATAGGCCTAGTTTTAGTTTTAGATTTAGTTAATAAGATCACAGGTACAATGTGAACTAAAGTATGAAATACATCCTACTCTGCAAATAAAAAGACACAATAAATAAATATTTCTAAAATGCAGTGACATATGTGTTTACATGTAGAGATGCATTGATCATCCTGCATAGCGGAACAAATCAAATCCGGTCCTGCCCAGTGAACTACACAAAGCTGCACCTCCAGCACCAGCAGTCAAACAGGTGTTCATGTTAGAGTGACTACCACAGGAAAATATTTTCAACAATATTTAAGCTAATTCTTTCTTTCTTTCTTTCTCTTTGTTTTGGAGACATTGGATGTTGGAAACATTCAGGGCAGAGCTTCACTAGGTGAGTTATGGGGAATTAGCGCAATCCTTGTGCATACACAGTGGTGGATCTTGTGCCTGCAAGGATATTACTGGAAAGCAAGAGCCTCATGAACAACAGGATTGTTGAAGGCCTGCAGCTGGGCCTCTGCTGTTAACTGTTCCACTTTTATTAGGCAGATTTAAGAAAAGAGTGTTCCTAACATCAAATCCCATTCCCTCTGTGTACAGTGTAGGCTACTTTTTTTTTTTTTGAAACAAAATGACTTTGTTACTTTTAACTCCACTAGACCACTTCATGGACCATGTGCTGGTACTGCCTGACCTTGCCAGTGGTTTTGTATAGTTTACGTTCAAATAAAAGATGAATGTCTATTTTTGTTCCATGTTCTCATGATTAGGAACTCAAGATTAGGAACTGTCCAGAAAGAGTTTTCATGACAAACTTTCCCAGCAGGCACACAACGTCATAAGACATTGATATTTGGTTAAATTTTGGTTGCGACATCGGGTGACCAAAATTCAATGTAAATTCAATGTCTAATGTCAATCTTAAATTGATGTCCAATACCGACGTCAGCTGACATTGAGATTTTGTTGTTTTTAGGTTGTGTAACCAAAATCCAACGTCAAGTCAACGTCAAATTGACGTCAAATATTGACGTTAATTTGACGGCTGGTTTAAGATGTTTTGTTTATTAATTTTTTTTAAAACACCTTAGTTTCTTATGGTTATATTGTATGTACTGTTATATTTAAGACTAAATATTTTTTATCCTTTGTTGACCAGTATGTTTTTTTTTAATGGCAATTAATGTAATGTAACCCAGCACTGGGTTGTATCTAACCCAGCATTTTTTAGAGTGTATATACGTAATATATGAGTATATTATGTTGACTCATTTGTGATATATGCTAAAACCTACCCGATCTCATGAAAGTGCATGCGTATAAATAGGTAGCCTACGCCAAATAAAAAATGAAAACGTGGTATTGATACGCAAAAATGGACTTTGGCGTGCATATGCTACGCGATGGGTAGGATTAGGGTTGTGGGGTAGATGCGTATCATATGTACGCGAAAACTGCGTATTATATGCACGCCAAACACGTTCGTAACATACGTACGCCAAAGTCCACTTTTGCATATCAATACCACGAGTTTTCGTTTTTATTTGGCGTACTATTTATACGCATTTTCATGAGACCGGGCTGGCTAAAACAGATTCATTTTAATAATTGAAATATATAGGCTATATGCTTTAAATTAGCCTAAACACTGTTTAACCATTTACACAACTTAACTAAAATATTATTCCATTAAATTAAAATCACTAACACTTACTAAGTAAACTTGCAATCACATTCAGTTATTCAAAAATGCAATTCTGAAGTCACTCTGTTGTTTAAAATCAATGATCTCTACACTAAACGGACTATTAGAGTGATTTAACGCCATCAAAGCTGTGATTAAGTTCTCTGTCAGCGATGAGCAAGAAGTATGCCATTTCTGCAGACGCTTACACAGCGGCAAACTCCTTACTTAAAGGAGATCCATTGCCTGTTCTGAAATAGAAACCCCAACAACCACTCCCTCCTCCCACTGTCTGTCTGTTCGGCTCTGCCAGAGTCAAAGCATGGACAGTGAATGCAGCGGTCGCAGAGCTGCCGTACGCAATCTGCGTTAGTGGACCTTCACACTTCCACTCCAGCATCCCTGCAACTTCAGCCATGAGTTTGCTTCACTTCTCAACTCTTCTGGGTAGGTCATCACTTTTTCCCAATGGATCATTTTATTTAGTTCGTTTGCATGCTTCTGTGCATTTATGCAAGTTTAATTTATTGCATCCTTGCATCAACGTAGACTTATTCGTTGTCAATGGATTTTTTGCACATTTATGCCTGCTAACGGAGCACTTTAAACGTCTTTAAGTCTTGCTGAGGCGTTATAGTTTAGTGTTTATCTGATGTAATGTCATCCTCAGCAGTCGGACTTCTAGTGCGGGCTCAGACGCAGCTTTTGCGGGGCTCTTGCAGTTTTGAGTCGGACAGCTGCGACTACACGTCTGATCCCACTTATGCTGCCTGGACCATCAACGAGGAAGGTACGAGACACTTTCTGAGTATTTAGGGCTCAAGCACATTTATTTGAAGTACTGCTTTGCGAGTTATTCTTTTTCTGCCTTTAAAGTGTCTGGTTGTCAGAGACCATCAGTTAGACATCACTTGGACGGTTCCAAAATACCGCTCCCCCCCCCTCCCCCACACTTGCACCCCAATACACAAGCGTAGGACACTAGGTGGCGCTATATGTAGTCTACATTTGCGTTTTAGTTCATAATTAACGAACCATAAGGGCTTGAGTAATTTTTTCCCCCTTTTTTGGATCCTTAAGGGGATATTTACCCCATAGTTCAAAATCCAAGACACATGAAGAGATACATTTGAATCACTTTATATGATGAACAGATTTAATTTGTTGTTAACTAAATATTTGTGTCGATTATTGTTTAGATATAAATAAAATCTTACCTTTAATCCATTTATCATCTGAAGCAGAATTTCACTGGAGGAGCAGAAACCTCTCAGGTCTCATTACAAATAACTTAATTTGTGTTTTGAAGACTAACCAAAGTCATATGGGTCTGGAACAACATCGACAAGAGGGTGAATAAATGATGACAGAATTTAATTTTTTGTGTGCTATCCTTAAGTCATATAAGAATCCATCTGATTTGGCTATTTTGAATTTTCATAAAACCCTTTTTTTCTAACTCCTTATTGATGGTTGGTTTGATTAACATGATACTTAGTGCACATTGCCACAATAGGTGTTATGTATAACTAAAATAACACTGACACTACCGTGACAAATAAAAACCATCAAAATGTATACTTGCACCTGCAACCACCTTTTATCAATCTTACATCTTTAAAGACATTTAAGACATTCCCAATTCAATTCTGAAAGGCACACAACTTTGATATTGAGAAGGTGTGTTATAAGGCACTGTGAATGTATTGAAATGCGTCATTTTATATAAAGGGCATAGAAAATTGCTGTCCTACATTCTTCAGTGTTTAAGGCTTAATGGTTGCACATCTGCACTTTATTGAGGAAGCCTCTTGTACATAACAGGACTTCCGATCCGATCTCTGTTGGTCTTATTCTGACAAGACACAACTGCTAAGAGTTGTCATAGATGATTAATTGGCCTGTAGGATGCACTCTGGACAGAGATATTTCACAGATCATGCTCTTTATAACTGCTGACAGCTGTCATGCTAGTCATTTTTTCTTGTATATTTCTTGTATTTTGAATTTACTTTAATATTGCATTCAGCACAGTGAGCACTTTCCATAACTGTCTGTGCTCTGTTCTAAAAATAATTTTGTTATCATTGCTTATCTTTTGTTTTTGTCCTCTGCCAAAAACTATGATGGTTAGTGAACAACTGGATGGGTTCAGCTGTTGTGGGGAAAACAGAACCAAAGTATTAACCAAAGTATGATGAAGGAAGTATAATCCAGTGAACATATGTCAGGCAGTTGTCTGGTTGACAACTGTCGCAACCTTTTGCTTGTGAAGTGAGTTTTTCCCCCACAGGTCAATAAAACAAGACTGAGCAACACATTTGTTTCTCTGTTTGGTTTCCTGGACAACACGGACTTTGTAGTGGAAACACAGCAGAGGCAGACTTCTTAGTTTTAGGAAAATGGAAGCACTTTGCTAAATGTTTAATGAATGGATTCATACATTTGCTAGAAATGTATGTTGTTGTTTATCAAATGCCCACTCTCTGCTTCAGTGAAAATAATTCTCAAAACCATTTAGAGTATTCACTGTATTTATTTATTACATGTACATTCAGCCAAAAATTATGTAAGAAAACATTTCCAGAAGAAGTTGAGATAAAGAGGTGGAAATGATGAGAAAGAAAGGAGAGCTGGTGACCTTGTTTCACTAGCCATTTTCAGACAGCAGTAGAAATCATTTTAGGCCTTTGGAGATGTACAGCAGACATTCACAGAGTTCACCTCCATGTTTAACCCTTCAAGTCTCAGAAGTAAATGGGTTACTTCCAGCTGCTGCAGTGAGTTGTGAGTGTGTAGCAAGAACTGCACTTTATCCATGACATATTTCTGTGCTAAATTACCCCTCTGATTATTATTGCCAATGAGAATGTTATTCCTGCATGGCTTGTTACTGATTTTTAATATTTTTATATTATCCAATAGCCTATATAATGTGACCAAACTTTGTTTTTTCTGGGAATGCTTGGCTAATCCCAAAGTATACTTTTTATTTATTTATTACACATACGCTAGAGTATACATAAATGTGTGACGTATAATGCATCAGCACAGACTGAAAAACAAATTGGTAAAAACTATTTTTACTCAGAAATTAATTTCTAGTTAATTATTAGTTAATTTCACAATTACACAATTACAATCTACAAAGATAAAACATAAGCACATAAAACATAGAATTAAACATTAAATTTTGAAGGAGAATTTAATTTCCGATATTTATTTACAACTTCTGAAAATCTTTTTTTTACACTGCAGTATGTACATGTGCAACCAGAATTTTATGACTGTGCATACACTGTATACTCGGCTCATAAATGTGCATACAATTTTTATTTGGTCAGTTGGATAGCAGATAGGCTGTTGTTTTACAGTTTCTTGATTGCTTGTCATGTGGGTGACAGGTTTCTGGAGAAGAGGGATATTTTTATCCTGCCGTCACAATAGTACAGTCATCAGAGAAGAGATGTTGTTGTGTGGTGTTTGTGTCCATAAATAAAAATAGTCAGGAAACAAATAAGCATCTGTTTACCTGGAAACTAAGTTTTGCGCTGTTGAGACCATAATGTTAATGAATTAACTTTAAAAAGCTCTGCAACTAGTTACAGAAACATTTCCTGGAACCTTTTTACAGTGTGTTATAATAAACCATGTAGGTCATTGATGTCAGCTCTTCCTCCAATTAGTTATATTGTGGTTGTGAAGTACGTTGCCCTATGTTAGTTTTAAATGTTCAACTCTGTGTTGACCTTGTGACTATGCTATGCAATTGTGGGTGTTGTTAACACTCTGCTTTGTGGTTTATTTTTAATCATTACATAAAATGGGGACTCAAGGCAGTAGACCTTACCAAAGACATGACTTCACCTACCTCAGAAGCTGATGTTATGGCCGGAGAAGTGGGATATTAATGATTGGTATTTGCTCATGGACTAAATATATGAGATCTCAAAAGAGGGCCAAACCATAGTGCAGAAAATAAGTGTTTTTATAAGAGGTCATAAAGAAAAAAGAAAAAAGGCTTATTTTTTTTCATCTGGCACCTGGAATGAATCATCATGAGAACATCTGGAGCTATCAGAGATCACTGAAGCTAACGGCAGCAAACACACTCTTACATCATGTCGCCGTTTGATGCATATTAAACAAGAGGAAACTGGATACGTTCACAACATATATGATTACTTTACATCTGACAGCTGATATTTCTTCTTTAATAAACTGTTTAAATGTGAACGTAACCTATTTCTGTGCTCTAAACAGTCGCTCTGTTGAAGTCAGAAGATTAAATGGACTGTTAAATCAACACTTGAGTCTCCCATGATTCTTTGTTTGCTGTAATTGCTTGCACTTTATTTTTATAGAACCTGATACAGATCACACCTGTTTTTAGGCACACAGTTTAAAATGGTGCTTTGTCTTCTTTTAAGAAGTTTCTGTGCATTACTGATGACCCCGTGGGACCCTTAATTTTTTTTTTTTCATTTGACAGATTTGGCTTCGGACATTCTAGATGCATTGTTATAGCCTCCAATAAAAATAACACAACTGAATGTTTAAACAATCAGGAACAATTAGCTTCTTTTACATTTTTGTTCTCTTCTTAAATTTATGATGTAATGCACTTGTGTTTCTGCGCAAATGTTCTCACCATTATGCCTCTTCTGGTTCTATCAGGCCGCTTCATCACAGCGGAGTCCACATCTTTTGGTGAGAAAGAGAAGTATGTCCTGGTCAGCCCGGAGCTGGAGCTCAGAGACTGGAGCTGTGTGCGGTTGGTCTATCAGATTTCAGGCTCAGGCTCTCTTCAACTGCACTTGCGACCCGAGGGTGAGAACTTTGACTACACGTTATGGACGGCGGACAAACCCTCAGACAGTTGGCTCATTGCCAGCGTGGACGTCCGTAATATGTCTGGGGCTTACCAGGTATCTGCCTGACATGGCACAGTCACTCCTGTGTTTAAATGAATAGTGGGGAAACAAGGGGGTTGTGTATGTGATATAATGTAGTCAAGACTATTCATAGTAGACTGTTAGCTTAAAAGAGGGTTTGAGTGGAGCTGAGTGAAGAAAAGAGCCCTTTGTTAATAATACTACAGTGGATACGCCTCTCCCTTGATCAGACAAGCACTTGTGCTGTTTTACTATGCTAGTAGTAATGCTGAGTTTCTGGGAATTACATTTGGAAAGAGACTGAGAGTAATACTTGGTCTTTGTAAACAAAGGAATAGAGATTGACTTTGTTTAATAACAGTTGTTACTGTATGAATTATGATCGGAGAAAAGTAAATCCATTACACTAGTTTTGACTTAAGGTGTATGATATAAACCTTCTGATATTATATTTACTCTAAAATTAGACTGTTTAAAACTAAAACTGTGTTTGATTTAATGACTCACTGAAAGAGAGTGAAGATGAGTTAAATAGTTTTCTAGGCTTTAGATAATAAGTGTTTTTGTCAGCTGAATAGATGGCAGTTGGTGCATATTTAACTATGTTACAGCCCAAACATTTTCACTTCTCTTTGTTTATCACCTGTTGATATTCAGCTATTATTTGAGGCTAAACCCAGAAGAGGAATGGGAAATAGCGTTGCTCTTTTTGAAATACACATCATCCCTGGATACTGTGTAGGTAAGTCCTCTATTTTTATACTTGGGGTACACATATTATTGACCACAGAATCCTTGATGGTTTAACAAGGAAAAAAATATTTGTTGTGTGTGCCTCCCATTCAATAATTGCAATAAGCTTTGTTCTTTGTAACTTTTGATAAGAAAAAATTATAATGATATGTTGTTTTGACACTTCTTAATATGGAGTGACAGATCGCTATAACATTTCTTCTTCGCTACTAGTTACAGCACAAAATAAACATGAATGAACATCAGAGGGTATGATGAAAGAAACAGTAAAACTTAATGAAATGTATCAAGTTGGATATAAACGCCCAATCAGTGTTTCAACCACGAAAAGAGACATGAATACAAAAGCTTGTAAACAATGTAAGGTTACACTTACCTCAGGAAAGACATTTAATGTCCATAAACATGTTAATTAGCTAGAACAAAAAATAACTCTAGAGATGAACATTTTGCGAAATATGTGCATTATTACATATTCATTTCACTTAATCTGTTAATTGAATCAAAAGAAATATTTGTCAATATATAATATATATTGCAAAATGATTGGAATTAATATAAGTAGGTTAATAAATAAAGAAGTGATACTGCCTTGCAGGAGCAATAAAAAACAAAAAACAAAAAACAAAAAACAGTTTTCCATAATAAAAACCCTGACTTTCCTCACCCTCATGTTGTTCCAAACCCATTTGACATTTTCATTCTAAAAATACAATAACAACAGTCCATAGCATTTATGTGCTGCTTTCCAAGTCTTCTGAAGCTATTTGATTGTGTTAAAAATATAATTAAATTGTTTGTTCGCTCAAAATCTGGTACACACACAAGAACATCTGAAAAAAAAAGAAACTTCACATAACCTCATTGGTTCTCATGTCTGTGGTCAACAATGTAGATGTACTTTGCAATGCCTCCGTTTTTAACTCATTGAGAACCACTGTGCTAATGTAATTAGACTTTCCTCCCCAAAACAACAATGAAAAGTCTTAAATAATAATGTTTAATGTCTGTTTTAGAGTGCAACTTTGAGGAGCACCACTTGTGTGGCTACAGTAATCAGTGGAATCCCAATGTGAACTGGTATGTGGGTGGGAGTTTGGCCCGGGACCCTCAGTCAAACCTTCCAGATGACCACACCATGAACAATGAGAGAGGTAACACAGACTGACAGGATAGCTTCATACTGCACAATAGGTCAAGAACTGGAATGAATTATACCAGGCGCTCCAACAAGGCCATAGCTTTTCACATCCCTCAATTCTTCTGGTTTGGAACTTGCTTAATCTCTCACCCTGAGGAATGTGCTTTGTGAATCCATCCTTTGTTTTATTTTTCCACTCTGAACTAGGTCACTACATGTATGTGCACTCAGTTTATGCTAAAAGGTTCCAGGAGGTGGCCAAGTTGGTGTCGCCAATGACTACCACTTCAATGGCAGGGTGCTTGTCCTTTTACTATCAAAGGGACCAAGCCATTGGGAATTTCTTCTCAGTCTTCACTAAGGACCAGCTGGGCCACTATGATGAGATATGGAGGCCTGATGTGTATGCGACAACAGATTGGAAGTTAGTGCAAGTGGATATTAAGGCACCACATCCTTTAGAGGTCAGTGAAGTTCTTCTACAAACTTTGTTTGTGTCCCTGTATTGTGCAGTTTCAAGAGAGAGTTGGTGGTGCTTGGGGCCACAACACAATGACATAAGTGAAGCCAACAAAATCTCTACTTCAAACATGTCTTCACTTCTAATAATAAAAAAGTCATCTTTAGTTAGCTTTTCATGACAGGGAACCATTGATAACAATATGACACTATGTTCTAATATTTCATGTTAGAAATGAATCCTCAATCCTCCATCTTTAACAATACTGAAGGTACAAGTCATACATAGCATACATAAAAATATATCTACAAATAAGTACATATTACAAATGATGGTTTATCCAACTTTTACTGTCTCCTAAGCTAATATTCATGTTTCTTATATAATGTTAAACATTAACAAGGAACAAATTCAAGAAAGGCAATAAAAATCCTAAAATGCTCATTGGATGTTAATACAATAGTATACATATTAAGTAAAAAAATTAAAATGCATGCATGTCAAATCCATTTTGTTTCCATTAGAGAACAGCAATCTGTGAAACAGATGTGCAACCGTCATTGCACTGTTGGCGTCCCGAGTTTGAATCCCGGCTTGTGGACCTTTTCCAATCCCACCCCTCTCTCTCCCACTTCGATTCCTGTTGTTACACTGTCTTATCTAAATAAAGGCAAAAACACCAAAAACAAATCTTAAAAAAAAGAAAACAAGAATCTGTTTTAAACAAATCTGATACCCAACTTGCTGTCATCAAGTTTGGTATCAGATTAAATAATCACATATATACTATAAATCACACAAATATCTTATAAGTAAAATAAAACACAAGTATATTATTCTTAGACAGGACATGCACTTTCTTTACATCGTTTTGCTCATGTGCTGGTCTACAGGTCATAGCATGTGCATGTATGCTGTGCATTCACATGTTGACACTATCCATATGTAAGCTTTTGTTTAGAACATGGTATGTCTACTTAATATATCTTACAAGTTTGAACTACCCACAATATACTCAAGTCATTTGCAAATACACTTCCTGGCTTAAGAGCTGTCCTAACAAGACTAGCACCTATTTATAAAAGGGGCCTTCTTTTATTCCATGGTTAACATATAGAAGACGCTGTGCAGAGTTATATCATATCATAGATGGCAAGTTTTAGTCAAACAATATGAAATAATGTTCTATAAAGGGTTCTTTACACCCTCTGTATAAATATATTTGGAACTCCAGTAGATGAATGGCTAACACTTTTGCAATTATTTTCAATAATAGCAGTAGCTATAACATTATTTCATGCACATTCAGGTAGTTATGAATGTCACTACCTTAGACTAATATTCATATTATGACATTTGTAACTAATTGGAATACACACTACCGTTCAAAAGTTTGGGGTTGGTAAGATTTTTTAAATGTTTTTGAAAGAAGTCTCTTATGCTCACCACGGCTGCTTTTATTTAATCAAAAATACAATAAAACATTAATATCGGGAAATTTTTATTACAACTTAAAATATAAAATGAAAATTAGTTTTGAAATAACTTTTCTATTTTACTATATTTTCTAATTAAGTCTAAGTCTTAAGTCTTAATGTAACCTTTGACCAACTGAATACACGCTTGCTAAATAAAAATATTAATTTCTTAAAAAAACTAATCTGTCCCCAAACTGTTCAAAATTTTGGGGTTTTTAACTTATGTTTTTCATGTATATATATATATACATATATATATATATATTACAAATTGTATATATGTAACATTAAGTAGTCTATTATATTTATGGTGTTAATGAGAAATGACAGCTATTAGGCCATGTTTTTTTGTACAATTAGCAAAATCCTCAGTGAGTAGAGAAAACTGTACACATTTGTTGTAACTAAAACAAGTATGTATAGTTCTATTGAAAACTGGCCTTATAAATTTGATCTAAACTGCTCTGATTATTAACTGTAACAATGGTAAGAGATATCTTTAGTAATTTCCAAATGTAGTTCAAAGAGTGCTATATTTTCGACTATACATAACGTAGTCTCTGTTCTGCAGAGAAAAGAGTGTTTATTTTGCATCTGTAGGAATAGTATAAACATAAAGTGAAGAGCTAGCACTGTGGCTGCCATGTTTGAGCGTGAGCAGCCAGCTCTAGGAGACAATGTAAATAATGAGAGTAGGAGTGTGTGTGGAGTCTGGAGATTCTCTCCAGCAGATGAGTTCACTGTCTGAAGTGTTACTAATGTCTTTGAACCATATAGTGTTTTTGTATTACTTTTACGCTTACAAACTAAATCAATTTTAAACTTTTTGGTTTTCCAAATTAATCAATTAATTTGTGCAGCATTGTTCCCTTCATGTTGGGCACTTCATGTGTCTAATTTAGACACATGATTGTGTTTGGTTTGCTAGGTGGTGTTTGAGGTGGCGTTCAACAGTCCTCGTGGTGGCTATGTTGCTTTGGATGACATTTCTTTCTCTCCAGAGTTTTGCCACACAGAGACAGGTCAGTGCGGTTCTGTTACATAATAAGCACTAACACGCTTTATGCAACTGTGCAAAATCCCAAATAACACAATACAGCTGTTTACGGAGCTTGAAAACCACTAGCAAGTTTTATGGTTTCTTTTCAACAGCCACTGTAACTTTCTGAACAGATGTTAACTCTTTTGTAGACATGTCTTTTTAATTGGGGCTATGGAAACATACTGTATTCTGTACTTATGTTTCTCTTGCTTAAGTACTTTTCTACCATGCTTATTAGGCTGTGAGGAATCAAAATATCTGTGCTGTTCAATTATTTGGAATACAATTGGGATAAACAATCCTCAGAGTAAAAGGACTTTTCGATAATATTTTTTCTCATAGCATTATTCTTAAATGTGTTTATTGCTATAGCCTGCAAATTCCTGATCTGTAATGTTATTATATGAAATATTTAGATTGATTTTGAGGTCATTTAATGACAATTTGTATCTATTTTATGCTTTGGCCAATTTGTGGCTAATTCATATGAATTTGTACAATCTCATTTCTACGTTTTTGTGCGATCTGCTTACAATCCTCTGACGCTAATGCTTAGGTGTGGGGTTTGGGTTGGACATTCATGGTTACTTTTTTTCTAAAAATCATACTTTTCATACAATTCTCATTGTACAAATTCATTTGAAATTGCCATCTCATAAAATAGTTCACTTTCAGTCAGTCATGTTGATGTTACGTTGACACTGACGTTTGGTGTTTCCCTTGGGAGCCCCATTCATTTCTGAGTAGTAGAAAACAGGCCAATGAGACATTGGCGAGTGGAATTTGCATGCCCAGCTACTCCTCCATGCACATGGGCGTATAAGGAAGTGGCATGCATCCACTTATTCAGATTTTTACTAAGGAGCCAAATGGTTGCTGCTATATGCGCTTCTCAAGTTCTCCAATCATCTTCGGGAAATTCTCTTTGCTGGACACTTCTACAGCACATTCAACTGTTTTGCCAGTAATATCATGGTTAAGTGGGAGCTCTTCTGCCAGGCCAGTCCTCACGGACCCTCCACTCCTCCATGACGTTGCTTGGCATCATACTCTCGAAGGAGATTGCTGGGCTGTCTTGCGTCCATCTGACTATTTCTTTTGAGGCTCCGGAGGAGGATCAGATGTCGATTGCGACATCTGAGGGATGAGGTAATTCAGAGGACGATGACTCAGCTGAGCTTCCTCCTTCTGGGAGGACATCTCTGGCTCAAACTTGCTGAGATGAGGGACACCGACAAGGCTAGCTTTCTTGACGCGCCCATCTCGCAGGCTGGCCTTTTCAGTGACACTGTTGAGGACTTTGCGCAGCAGTTCTCGGCAGTCCAGAAGCAGAAGGAGGCCATCAAGCATATCTTGCCCCGGCATGATACCGCTGCCACCAGGCCTCCAAGGGGCTGGCCTCCAGTCTGCTCCTCATCAAAGGCATCCCCCTGCGGTGTCTACATTTGCTCCGGTGCAGGCTGCTATTACACCTCAGCTTGTAACGTCAAGCTTCCACAGGCCCATGCTGCAAGCAGCCGCTAAGCCCTCCAAGCAGACAGAGAAGCGCCCCTGACATGGGGGACCCGGAGATGGAGGGAGCTGCTCTTTCCCAGGAGGTGGTGACGGCACTACTCCTTTCCCCTGGAAGGCCAGGCAGAGAATCTTTTGTTGAATTTATTTTCTTTTTCCTGGTACCAAAATGTTCAATGAAAGAGAAGTTTCCTCAGTCTCTGGGTCATACACAGCGCAGTCTGGCAGTGAGCGACACACTGCTTCCTCACTCCCAGCTTTGTCCTTCTCTTTCACCGCAGGCCAAGGAGCTTTGCATAGAGGAGGCGTTGCTTCTTCTAATGTATATCTAGCCAGCCCTTAACGGGATCCCAGTTGCCGGGTAAGTGCTACTCCACACTCACCCCCCTGTTCCGGGACACTCTGCCTTCGTGGTTTGGTCCCACTGCTCCCTTTCTCTGCCCCTCTGCGGGTGCATCGGTTGTCCCTTTGGTGCCACTCGTACAGCGTCTGGGAACCTGGCTCATTCAAACAATCAGACTATGCTATGCAGTTCAGTTCACCAGCCTTCCCCCTAGGTTCAACAGTGTCCTCTCTACCTCAGTGGCAGCCAGAGGATGCCCTTGCACCACTAAAGGAGGTGGGCATCTGTATCCTCAACTGGCTCATTCTAGCTCACTCTTGAGATCTGTTGCGTGAACACAGGGACCTGGTGCTCCGGTACCTCAGCCAGTTGGGGCTTCAGGTCAACTGGGAAAAGAGCAAGCTTTGCTTGTTGGACTTGTGACAGCCAAGCTCACGAACGAGTCAGTGCTGAACTGCTGAAACTTGTTCAAGGGAAAACAGAGGTTCCACTGAAAAAAATTCAGAAGCTCCTGGGGGATATGGCATCTGCAGCTGCGGTGGCGCTGCTCGGATTGATGCATACGAGACCGCTTCAGCACTGGCTACATGGCCCGAGTCCTGAGATGGGCATGACGCCGTGGCGCTCTCCGGGTTCATGTCACATTGAGTTGATGCCAGACTTTCAGCCCTTGGTCGGACCTTCCTTTTCTATGGGCGGGAGTGCCCTTAGAACAAGTGTCCAGGCATGTTGTTGTTGTGTGCATACTGTGTGCAATGAGCATGCAGCCTTGCAGTGGCGCATCAACTGCCTCGAGTTGTTGGCAGTGCTGCTGACCAGGCTCAGTACTTGTGTTGCATTCCTATTGGTCAGCGCCTGTACTGAGCTCAGTGCCCCACATGTAGTGATTCCCTTCGGGTGATCCCTTGAGTGTTCCTTCCACAGAATGGTTTCCCTCTTGGTAAACCTGTGTCTTCCCCTAGACAGAGTTGCTTCTGTCCAGTTTTTGCATTAGACTCTTCCCCCTCCAGTTGAGGTCTACTGCAGAAACTCCATATGTAGTACTGCCCTCTCGGTCAGTCCATATTTGTACTCTCCACATGCTACCTCCCAGGATGTGACCTCTGTAGTGTCCTTCACTGCATGGACTTAGGCATGCTTCCCCAGTGTAATACATCTGGTTGTGACTGTACCAACAGCTCTTTCACAACTATTGTGAAAGAGCGGAATTTCTCTTTCCTGTTGGAAACTTTTCACAACTATTTGCAATCCCAACCGAATGAAAGGTTCTCTGGCTCACAACAGGGCACTGGGTAGGTTATGATGTGGAATGCCAGCTGTTACTTGGCACGCTTGTACCTGCCAACATCTGCATCACCAGATCTCATAACACATATCAGTGGTTGTGGTGCTTTCCATATGGAGCCCAAACATTAATAACGCTGAAAGTGACTGACTGAAAAGGAATGTCTCGGTTACATATGTAAACCTGTTTCCTTGAATGAGGGAACAGAGACATTATGCAAGCCAAACCTAAATGAGTGGATGCACACCACCTCCTTATATACCCGTCTGAGTGGCTGGGCATGCAATTTCCACTCACCAATTCTCATTGACCTGTTTTTTACTATTCAGATGTGACTGGAGCTCCCAAGGGAAACCCCAAATGTCAGTGTCGACGTAACATCTCGAGGGTTACATATGTAACTGAGACGTTACATTTTCCTGTGATCAAATTATGTTGCTCCACCAATATTTGATAACAAGAAATTTATTTTCCAACATAATATACTTTGAGACAAAAAGAAGTCATTTTTCTAAGAGGGGCCTTCAGCGTTATAATCAACAACCCAAAAAAGCCCAAGATTGCTGTTTAAAGGGGAATTTTCTTGTTGTTGTTGTCCTGTTATGTAGCAACCACACTGACATTCCATTTAGTCAGCAGTTACATTTTACAGAAAGTCTGTCTTTGTGGGAGATGTTCATGATGTGAGTTAACTTCATGTGCCTCATGTTCCAGAGCCAGCGTTTGACCCCTCTGTGGGAAACTGTGACTTTGAGGAGGGCCTGTGTCAGTATTATCAGGAACAGACTGAAGGTTCAGTGTGGAACAGGGTCTCTGTGAAACCAAATGTTTACCGCATCGGGGATCACACTACAGGCACTGGTGCGACGTGAGACTGTTCTTTACATCAATTCACCAAATTTGTGGAATCTGGCTTAAAAAAATGTGTACAAGCCTGATGAAGAAATTTTTAATCATATTTTCAGACTCTTTTTATAAAAATAGAGTCTAATTTATGTAAATAACATCACATACTGTATATATGATATTTTTTATGTGCATTTGACTCAATAAAGTTCAATGTTATGGAGTTGTTTTAATTCGTGAGATTCCTACAACTTCCTACTTAATGTATATATATTTTTAATTTTAATTAAATCAGTATTCATAGTGAATAACTATTAAATGAATAGTTAAATACCCAAAAATCAAGATGTACTCATTTGATTTAAAAATGTAGATGAGTTTGTTTTTTCAACAGAACAGATTTGGAGAAAGTTAGCATTACATCACTTGCTCAGCAGTGGATCCCCTGATGTGAATGGGTGCTGTCAGAGTTTTATCAGCTGAAAAAAGCATCACAATAATTCACAATTTCACTGAAGAAAGCATTATTATGTATTATGGATGGTTGGATTTGGAAGTGACGATTTAAAGTTAAAACTCCTAAATAATGGATCTGTTTATTACAAACACGCAGCTTTTCACTTCACAAGACATTAATTGATGGACTGGAGTCGTGTGAATTTCTTGTGGATTATTGTGATGTTTGGGCTGTTATTCTGACGGCACCCATTCATTGCAGAGGATCCATTACTGAGCAAGCTAAATTTCTCCAAATCTGTTCTAATGAAGAAACAAGTTCATATAGCCTACATGAGGATGACAAAATTTTCAGCAACTTTTAATTTTTGGGTTAACCATTCCTTTAATATGATAGAAGAGGAAAACTTAAGGAACAAAAAAGTTACAAAATAAGATAACATTCATAAAATCATTTATTTCACTGATGATTTATGACTTATAAATCTTTCATATCTGTCCATTACATCCACAGGGTCATTTCTACTAGCCAACACTCGTCATACCTCTCGTCCAGGGTATGTGGGCCGTCTTTTTGGACCGTCCCTACCGGGGAACCATAAATACTGCCTCAGGTTCTACTATGCCCTGCATGGCTTCATGAAAATAGATAATGCTCTGACTCTCTATGTCTATGATGAAAACAACATAGCTCAGGAGAAAATCTGGACCGTGTCTGAGAGGTCTAAAGATGTTTGGACAGAGGTGGAAGTCACATATCTAAAGCCCATGCCTACTAAGGTAAGTGTAAAATGAACGGATTGTTGTTAAATATGAGTTTCTTCAAGACTGGGTTGTGTGCATGATAATGACTAATTTTAATTCATTTCACTATTCAGTAGAGTATGACATTGTTTTTATTATTTAAAATATATTTATATTTAAATATTATTTCAATTAATATTTAAATATATAAATATATTTAATATATTTTTATATTTAAAATATATTCAAATAGAAAACAGTTACAACATAAAGGTTTAAGTGTTCTTCAGATTATAGGTGATAGAAGAAATAGTGTCCTGAATGATAAGAACAAATGAAGTTTTAATACTTTTTTGTTTTAGTAAAGTATTTTCTTGTCATTTCCAAATGATAAGCCGTAACAAATCTTAAATTGAACTTTGGGTCACCCCGTGTGTGAATTCCTTTTGTAATCTCAGGGATAATAAGTGAAGCGCAAGACTCTTTTGAATAGAGTGTCTGTCTACAGGCAAACCACATCAAACCCCATTAATAGCGTGTCCATTTGTCTAATATTTTGTGCCTCTTCAAAATGTCAAAGCAGTTTATGAGAAAAACCACAGAAATGAAATAGTTTTAAACTTAGGTGTGTACTGTAAATGTTAAGGACAAATTACATGGGTTATTTGTATTGTCTTTTAAAATAACTTTTAATTAATGTTTAATAGACATTTTTGTTTTGTTTTTGGGTAAAATTATGACATACTAGACCATGTTCTTCCATATTTGAACTATTTGTCATTATGGACTTTTTTATCTTAACTTCCCTTTAAGGTAGCATTTGTCAGCATCTGCAGAAACTTCTGGGACTGTGGGCTTGTTTCTCTCGATGACATCTCAGTGACCCTTGGAGACTGTCGGGTTGCTACAGGTACTTCTGCCTTTTTGACAATGAGAAAAAGCCCTATTCAGATGGTAATTGTGTTACATGATGTAAGTTTATTACAGGGTGCTTTATCACCCTTTTGCTCCCACCACCCACAAGACAATTCCTGACTGAATCACCTACTGTTTTTTAACAAACACCAGGATCATGTGGTACTGTCCACATCCACATCTCTGAATTTAAAAGCAGAGATGATTTCAAAAGGCATTTGGAAATCCTTTTTGACTACTGTCAAGTGCCATATGGACACACTGTGTGGTATTGTGTGTATTTTTAGTACAATGGAGGCTTGTATTGTAAATCTATGAAATTCTTCACATGAAGTTTCATGGCTGCTTCACCGCAGTGAGACAGTAAACAATCAAACTGCATAAACTATTGAAATGGGCCACTATCTATCTGTATGTACACAAATATTAATTTATATTTTACTTTTAGGACTATATTATCAGGGGAGTATAATGATAATATAGTCTTAAAAGTAACATATAAATTAATGTTGATAAAGAACATGTGATTTTTTTTATTTTTATTTTGAGAGAAGCAAATTCCTGGATTCGTAAGATGACGGAACTTTATGAGCTGAATGTATGAATATGTATGATCTAACTAAAACTATATATATAAAAATGTTAGGAGAACAACTAAAATATTATGTGTGCTTTTCTATTCAAAGACGCATGAAGAAATGTTTTGCTTGGATAGGTATTTGTTTCTCTGACTTACATGGGTTTGTCTAAAACTGTCCCCATATTTAGAACTGTCCAAACGATAACACGGTATTTGACCCAGTTGTGTTGCTTTTATGGGAGTAAAACCCATGACTTGAAAAAGATTTAAGTAGTTGATTGTTCTAATAAAGAATAAACTGTATTACTTACAGGTTGCTTGGCAGAAGTTTCTTGTCAGTTGTGAGCACGTTTTAAACAATGTGGCTTAGGAAATGGGCAAGGCCCTTGTCTAAGGTTCTTAAATATTCTGTTTATAGACATATATTCCATGGCAATGGAGAACATCTGCCCTCACAAACATAGACATTAAATGGGCAGTGCCGGCTGTGGTGGACAGAAATAGACAAGCTTTTAACCATTTCAAAGCCTAATATGGTGGAACTTTTTGTGTTCTGTTTAGGCCCCTTGAATCCACCTCCTGGACATTGCAACTTTGAAATTGGGGACTGCGGCTTTACCCAGAAAAAGAAAGCTAAAAAGGGACATTGGTTACGGATCAGGGGACATACACCCACGTCTTATACAGGACCCAAGGGGGACCACACCTTAGGGGTAGGTGAGTCAAATTTATGCTTCAGCATGAAATGCTTTATTAACATTGCTGATGTAATGAGACAGTGTATGCTGAGTCTTTCCTGCTCTGATTTCAAGGCTACTACATGTACATTGAGGCATCTCACATGTTACCCAAGCATTCGGCCAGGCTCATGTCCACCGAGCTGAGGGGTTCAGCTGGACCTCAGTGTCTGATCTTCTTCTACCACATGTATGGCTCAGGCACAGGAACTCTTAATGTCCTGCTGCATAAGGGGGACAGGGAGAGATTGCTTTGGACAAGACAAGGAGAACAAAGTGTGTCCTGGATGAAGGCCATGGTGGATTACGAGTGTTACACAAGGCACTGGGTTAGAGACACACTCTTACTCCCTTTGTTGTTGAAAAATGCCTTTGAAATACATCTTTTATAATGTCGATATCAGAGTAGCCATTTGATCGCTGAGATAATGGTACTTGAGGTGCCAGGAAACTGATGGAGTGTCGCTGTGAATATTACTGTGTTGCCTTTTTGCAGTCACTGAAAGATTTAATGTCTCCCTAATTGTTTGCAGATTATATTTGAAGCTATCAGAGGATCCTCAATAAGGAGTGACATTGCAATCGATGATATTGTGTTTAAAAAGGGACCGTGCAATGGTGAGTGAACAGTTTAGGACCAAAATGACAATGCATATTTTAAAAATATATTTAAATTTTTTTTTTAAATATATTTTTCAGAGTAAAAGTTTTTAATGACTGGGGTGGCATAAAAAGCTCAAGGTATCTGATATTTTAAAGGGATAGTTCACCCAAAAATGAAAATTTGGTCATCATTTACTCACCCTCATTTCACTCCAAACCTGTTTAGGTTTCTTTCTTATGTTGAGCACAGAAGAAGATATTTTGAAGAATTTTGAAGAACCAAACAGTTATTGGTCCCAACTGACTTCCGTAGTAGGGAAATGGGGTCCATCAACTGTTTAATTACGAGCATTCTTCAAAAAATCTTCTTTTATGTTAACATAAGAAAGAAACCCATACAGGTTTGGAATGACATGAGGGTGAGTAAATGACGGCAAAATTTCCATTTTTGGGTGAACTACCTCTTTAAGGGACTCACCTTGACAGTCATGAGGGTCTGCCCCCCCCCCCCCCCCCAGCTTGCTTTCCGTACATTTTTATGTTCTCATCAAATAAAAGATCTACACCACCTCTTACCATACTACATTACCCATGATGCACACAAACTGGTCGAACTTGCTTCTGTTTTCATGAACGTACATTCAAGAGCATTTTGACCGATGTGCAGTCGTAATGTCAATATCAGAGTAAGTATATTTATTAAAACTTTGGGATTTTCCTAAAAAAGTTTAGCTGGCAACACAAATTGGAACTGAGTGAAAGTAAAACAATAACGTAGTTTTGTATTGTAGTGATTCCTTCTGAATGATCTTAACCGGACACAAAATGTAAGTAACAGGAGAAAGTTTGCTTATTGCATATATGTGAGGTGTCATAACATAAAATAGAAATTAATCGTCTTTGTGCTTTCTCACGCGAACACCTTGAAAACTAGTATCAAGCAGCAGTCTTACTTTAATCAGTCAGGTAATGTGTCAGAGAGAGCACTTCTCCAGTGACATTTGTTTTTCTGTCGGTGATTGGTGCTGAGGATGAATCTGTTAAACTGCTAAACTATAACTACTAAAAATAGTAGTTTTCACAATAACACAACCTCAAAATTGTAATGACAATTTGTTAAAATTATAGCAGATGCATTTATTCTGTCACAAATGTCCATCAAATCAATAGAGTGTGCCTGTTACAGAACATCACAACACTGTATTGGAAACTCCATGTTCAATACATGCCTAGAGGACTGTTCATCTGCAGCAGTAGCTTGAATCAGCTTTTGTGTCTCACAGTCAAAGATGTTTAGAATTGTAGATTTTCCCCATTCCGTTTATTACAAATCTATAAGAGATAGGTCACCCAAAAAGTAAAATTTTGTACTTCCGAACCTGTGTGGTGTTTTATTTTTCTTTTGCAGAACACAAAAGAAGATAATCTGAAGCATGTTGGTAACCATATTTTCGTTACCACTTACGTTCATTGAATGGACAAAAAGACAATAAGACATTTCTCAGAATTTTCTCAGATTATTTAATTTATTTAGTTCCACAAAAGAAAGAAAGTCATACAGGTTTGGAATGAGTTAAGAGATGAGTAAAAGGCTAACTAACCATTTAAGAATAAATACTGGGTGTTGTTTTATCTTGGAATTCATATTATATCACATCCAATCATTGTATTTTTGCATGAAAAAAGTATTGCATTTTTTTTTTTTTACATATTATTCCTTTTAAATTGTCTCAATATGTCTAGGCATGGCAAAATTTTCAAGTCGTCCTGGCCAGCTGCTACTTCCACCATGTGCAGCCCATGTGCAGTACACCTAAAACAGTCTGATTTCTGCTCATAAGTTAGAAACATTTTACAGAAGCCTGTGTGCCTAAGAGTGTTGAGAAGATGTACCAAATCGTATCAGCAACTGTTGGAGATTTTGGCACTGGTGCCATGAGCCGTTACTCACCACCTAAGAGGAAGAGAGTTGGAAGACCAAGCCGGCCAGTGATATTAGCGAGCACTCTTGGAGTTATACTGGTTTTTGCTGCGATCGTAGCATGGTGCTACTACTCCTCTTCTCTCCAGAAGGCCAACATTTTGACAACTGAACGATTAGATCTTAAAAAAGATGGTTTTGTCATCCGAAGCCAAACTGGGGTTGTCATTTTCAAAATGGAATTCAGGTATTTTGTTTAAATACATTTGTATTTTGTTTAAATATCCTATTTACTTGTATTCACATAATTATGATTAGAAGTCACATTGTTTTTAATTGTGCATTTTAGGTCTGGAACCCTTGATCTGGACTCATGTTCAAAAGAGGGACAGATTCTCCGATGTGACAAATCCATTGCTGGAAATATACATTTCTTCATAGAAACGGTAAAGCCTAAAGACACAGTCGAGTGCTATCGTGTGTGCTGGGATGAGCTGGAGGAGAATCATTTGGTGGAGCATGTCATGTCCTGCAGTGGATCACACTGGTACGGTGGTGCGCAGACTTGGTTGCAATATTGGCCAATAGAATTAAAAGGACATCAAGCTCCCAAACCTTTCATTACAGGTGATATTCATTCGAATCATCAGGCATTTGGTGGTATCTTGGAGCGCTACTGGCTTTCTTCCAACGCTACGGCCATAAAAATTAATGATTCTGTTCCATTTCACCTTGGCTGGGATGAAACAAACAGAACTCTGTGGTTCCAAGCTCGATATAATGACAGCCCTTATAGGCCAGACCCTGATAATCCCCATCATGTGACTCTGAGTTATCGTGTATGTGTGGGGCTTGATGTCACCTCTATACACAAGTACATGGTTCGTCGATATTTCAACAAGCCCAATAAGGTTCCTTCAGAAGCTGTTTTCAGACAACCAATCTGGTCAACAAGAGCTCTAAAAGAAGTGAACCAAGAAGGAACATTGAAATATGCATCTGATATCTGAAAATATGGCTTCAACTGCAGTCACCTAGAGCTGTACGACAGATATACTAGTGGCTATGGGAAGTTTGAGTTAGATCCCATCAAGTTTCCCAATGCCTCAGACATGTTTCTAAAACTAAGGGAAGATGGATTCCAGGTAACCTTGTGGACTCATCCATTTGTCAACTATAATTCTGTCAATTTTGGTGTTGGAATAGAATGAGGACTCTTTGTGCGAGTGCCTGGTAGCCAGCTTCCCGCATTGGTGGAACGGTATCGCTGGCATTTTGGATTTCACAAATCCAGAAGCTCGGGACTGGTATGCCTTGAATCTTTGCACCCTCAAGAGCAAGTATGGCGTGGCATCTTTCAAGTTTGATGCAGGAGAGACAAGCTACTTACCCCAGCAGTTCAGTACCTTTGTTTCTCTGCAGGATCCCAGTACCTTTACCCGCCGGTACACTGAGATGGCAATACCGTTCAATGACCGTGCAGAGCTGCGGTCGGGCTATCAATCTCAAAACATCTCCTGCTTCTTCAGAATTATTGACCGTGAGTCACTATGGGGATACACCCTAGGCCTCAAATCTATAATCCCAACTGTACTTACTATAAGTATTCTTGGCTACCAGTTTATTATGCCAGACATAATAGGTGGAAATACATACTCAAACCTCACTGGCCTTCCAGATCGTGAGCTGTACATCCGTTGGCTAGAGCTCTCAGCTTTCATGCCAGCCATGCAGTTCTCACTTCCACCATGGCACTACGACGATGAGGTTGTGAATATCGCCAAGAAGTTCACCGCTCTCCACGAGTCTCTTGTAGCCCCTCGGGTTCTGGAGCTTGCTGGGGAAGTGCTGTACACTGGGGATCTCATCATTCGCCCTCTTTGGTGGATTGCAACAGATGATGAGGCAGCTTACAAAATTGACTCTCAGTTCCTCATAGGAGATGACCTCCTGGTAGCACCTGTTCTTGAACTGGGCAAGCAAGAAAGAGATATATACCTTCCTGCAGGCAGATGGAGAAGTTACAAGGGAGAGTATTTCGACAAAGGCCCCATGTACCTTACTGATTATCCAGTGGACTTGGATGAAGTTGCTTACTTTGTGTGGTCAGGATAGTTTTAAGTAGGTAAGGGATGAGCCCAAGCAAAACCCCATAACCAACTGCTTAATTCTGATCTGGCCATACTAATAGCATCAGCAACATTTTTGCTATAGTTTGTCCTTATGTTGATATTGCATAAATCTCAAGAAATAGGCTCCTCAGAAAATAGGCTACCCACCTGTCTCGTTTTAATGAAGACCTCTTGAATTGTGAAAAAAAGGCCCAAATGTTGGAATGTGCAGAGCAAAAACATGTCTTTACTGGGATAAAGTTATAGGAGTGGTTTTGCTTTCTGTACGGTGGGAATTGTTATCATTATTGATCCTTATAATGTAGAGAAAAATGTTAGTACATTTTTGGTTTAAAGCATAGCCCAATGAAAGCAACATGACAAAATTATTTTGTATGTTACTTATTTATAACATGTTTTTGTAAAGCTTGTTTATGTGTACTTGTTTTGTCATTTCTTTCCCACAGCATCAAAATACATATAGATTTAAGCAACCACCTAACTTGAATGTACAATGAAGGATGTATGAAGGATTCACCTAGTTTAAAGGGAATATTTTCTACAGTTTTGTAGCATTCACTTATTCACTGAATTCCATTTATAATATCAGTTTTTTTGCTCCATAATTAACTTTTTATATTGACATTTTGCCACCTTCAGCTCAACTTATATATTGTGTGTTTAGACATATTTATGTTAATATAGAAACACATGCTAACTTGTGAACATAAAAGTAATTGTTAATTTATTGGAAATAAGTTATAAGCCCAGAAAAGCTTGTTTTTGTATTATTTTTGTAATACATTTGAAAATGTAATGTAGATTTCAATTTAGTTTCTGTCATCAGGGGTAATTGCTCTTTGTATACACTAAAAGATGTTTAACTTCTTAAAACATATTGCTTTGATGAATGTTCTATCAAAGGCACTCTACAGTGCTTTGAGACCTCCCCTGAATGTCTTTGAATGTTCTACCCAAAATGATGGACCTCTTTTTACCACATGGGGAATTAGCTCAAATGGTAGAGCGCTCGGGTTTTTTTAATATACACCATATACTAATTATATATTCTAGGCCATGGGTCACCAAACTTGTTCCTGGAGGGCTGGTATCCTGCAGAGTTTAGCTCCAACCCTAATCAAACACACCTGAACCAGCTATTTAAGGTCTTGCTTAGTATACTTGAAACTTCAAGGCAGGTGTGTTGAGGCAGGTTGGAGCTAAACTCTGCAGGACACCGGCCCTCCAGGACTGAGTGTGGTGACCCCTGTTCTAGGCCATTATAGTACAAATGGAATCCCTGCCACCACCTTCTGAGCAACCATAGCATAATTTTAGAAGAGGACAACCATAGTGGCTGTGGAAACAGAAGAGCAGTGTCTAGAACAGCTGTGTGATCAAAAGCCTCTGCCAATTCCTATCTGCCAAAACCTGGGATTAAACCAGGGACCTGTAGATCTTGTAGATAACTTACCACCTATTGCTATTTCTGCAGATGATGGTGTATGTTTGCTAAACCGAGATTTTGTGACACCACCAGGACTTGCAAGAAGAGTAACAGAGAACAAAACACTGGTTCGTATGGGGATCAAACCCACAACTTTGGTGTTATTAGCAGGATAATTAAATTACTGAACAAACCTACTTTGTTTCAGTAGATAATAATAATAATAATATTTATTTATTTTATATACTGTAGCACCTTTAAAAATTGCATTCGCAAAGCGCTTTCCAAAGAGAGTTCCAAAACTTTGGAGCATAAGAAGAAAATGCTCTATCACCCCTAGAACGAAGCCATGTCTTGGGAACAACTAAGAGACCACTCTGAGAGGAATGCAGATTACGACATGGTGTGTAAGGCATTAAAACGTCAATCAAGTACCGAGGAGCCAGATCATGCAAAGCCTTATATGTTCGCATAAGAATTTTAAAATCAATACGGTACCTGACAGGGAGCCAGTGCAAAGACTCCAAAACAGGGGTAATATGATCACCAGCCCTGACCACAGACAGAATTCTAGCAGCCGAATTTTGTAAATATTGAAGTATGTTAATGGAGAATTTTGATACTCCAGCAAGAAGACCATTACAATTGTCAACATGTGAAAAGACAAAAGAGTTTATCAACCTCTCAGCAACTGAGAAGGAAAACATAGGACATAAATGTACTATATTTCTGAGGTGAAAAAAGGATGTCTTAAACGTATTCTGCACAAAAGTCTCAAATGACAGCGTGGCATCAAAGATGACACCAAGATTTTTTAGTTTGCTTTGAAACTCCAAGGCAACACCATCAACAGACAAAGTAAGAGAACCAGCATTTCGCAGTTGATGGGGAGAGCTGAGGAGCATAAATTCCGTTTTGGAGCTATTTAAAGACAGAAAATTATTAGACTTCCAATTCTTGATCTAAGTGATACAGTTAGAAAGATGCACAACGTCCACATGTTGACCTAGTCTTGAATGAATATAAATCATCATATCATCACCATAGAAGTGTTAAGTTCAAGAGATCTTAGTTGTTGGCTAAGTGAGTAAATATACATACTAAAAGTAATGGACCCAATACTGACACCTTTGGGACACCAGTATGAATAGGACCAACCTTGGGTCTATAGACACCCATAAAAACAAATTGACTGCGGTCAGTAAGATAGGACCTAAACCAGCCAAGAACTGTCTCTGACAAACCAAATACAGTTTCAAGACAATGAAGTAACAACGCATGGTCAATAGTATCAAAGGCTGAATTAAGATCCAAGAGAATGAGAAGAGACAGAGAGCCAGAGTCGGAAGCTATTAGCAAGTCATTACTTTAACCAATGCAGTCTCAATGCTGTGCAGTTTCCGAAACCCAGACTAATGGGGCTCAAATAAGTTATTTTCAATCAAGTGTTTATTCAGTTGGGCTGCAACCACACCCTCTAAGATTTTAACCAGGAATGGAAGATTTGAGATCGGACGATAATTTGAAAGAAGATATTCAGGCTATGCTCACAGAAAACCATGAGTTACCCATAACACTTACAGTACAACATTCAACACACCAGATGCAGATACAAACTAAACAACGGGCTCGTCCGGGATTTGAACCCGGGACCTCTCGCACCCAAAGCGAGAATCATACCCCTAGACCAACGAGCCACAGTAATTGATTTGCTGCTTTAATCATAAACTTTACTTTCCAAAATGCAAAGCTGATTTGAACATACTTCTTTTGATAGTTCAAATGGTTGATTAAAATTGTTTAATTGTGTGTTAGTATGTATTCCACATGTAAACAGATACATTTTGTTTTATCCACGTATTTCTTGTTAGAGAGTAGAATTGTGAAAACTTAAAATATGCGGTAACACTTTATTTTCGGTCCTTGTCCTTATGTACTTACTATTATAATAACAAAAAAATTATGCATAATTACATGCAAGTAACCCTAAGCCAAGCCCTAACCATACAGTAAGTAACTGTAGAGTTTTTGGGGAACTCACCTTAATTACCCTAAATGTGCAACCCAAAATGAGGGGCTTCCTCTTTACATCAGGGGAATTAGTTCAAACGGTAGCGCTCTAGCTAAAGCGAGAGGTAGCGGGATCGACGCCCGCATTCTCCAAGCAGTTTTGTTTATACACCATATCCTCATTATAAGTTTGGGGCCGAACCCAATTTTAATTTTGACTGGTCAGAAACTTCCCTTGTCAATAGTGATACTGACACCTTCAGCTGATAAGGATCAGTGTACATTTTAAATAAAGCCCCAAAAGGGTCCAATAGCAAGGATGCAAGCAAACTGAGCTACCAGCAGATGGCACTTCTGCCACATATCAACACACCAAATCTAATGTTTTCATGTAATTGTCCATCCTCCATACATTTTTATTAATTGCACTGCAGCTTAAAGCTAAAACAACAGCTGTTTTCTTCTTCTTCTTTTTTTTTTGTGGTCATATGGATTTTTGTTTTAAAAATGTATTGGCTGAGGTTATGCTATTTAAACTCATTTTTAGGTTTGAAGGTTTGAATAACAGTTAGTTCATACAGAGGAGAAGGTGGGAATACACATGGCAGATGAATAATGAAGAGAAAACCCAAAAAGTTTTTATTTTTAATGTACAATACCAGTCCCTCCATTGTGTATGATGCAGCGTGGATTTTAAGAATTTAAGATTTTAAGAATTTTCTCCCATGTATCCTCCAATTTTCTTTTTGTAGTTTTTCTTGTGTAAATAAAAAATGTTCCAAATAATTCATCAGTTTCAATTAAAGAATGCAGTCAGCCTCATTTTGCTTGTTTGCTCGCATGTGTAAAAGCACAACTTGCCAAAATATGATAGACTGTTGTCTGTAAATGTTGTATATAAATGTCTTTCCATCTCTTTTCAATCCCTTTTCCCTCCACAACTCATAATCTTACATCAAATTCAAATATTCCACATAATCATTTTCTTATAAAACACCATAATTCATACGCAGGACAGCTTCTCTTAGCCCATGCTGTTAAAACGTCTATGATTGTATGGCCCCTGTTCTGTGCTTTTCAAAAGCTCCCCTCTTGCTGGAGAACAAAGAGAAAGCTGACCAATCTCATCTAGCTTCACAAAGCGGAAACAAAAGGACACAAAACAAGAGATTTGACCAACCCCAACATGGCAGCAAATATTTCAGCTTCCTGGTGCCAAGTGTACGGTTCACTGTCCGGTCACATGAATCTGTCAGTTTAGCACGTCTAAAGCAGCAATCAGCACCTCGCTCCTGTGTGGATGCCACAGCTCGAGGCCCCAAACATTGCCTGGCTCATTATTCCCCGAGGAAGGTCACGGCCCTGCCCGTCAGACCGGAACTTGCCCACTAATTAAGCACGCTGTTTTGGCACTGGACGTGTCATGTCTGTAGGACGCTTTATTGGGATTAAGGCTGCTCATGTTCACTTTTCATAAATGGGCAGCTGAGCAGATTTACACCAGGGCCTCCTTCTCTTAAAAATCTTAAGCCCATGTTATATTCTACGATGCATAAACCAAGTAGAGATGGGATTGTGCGATGCCGGTAGCTTTAAACACTGTCATGCTGAAAAGACACAGTCAGTGTTGTAAGTGCTAATCTGTTGATGATGCTCCGCCACACAGGGGGAGAAACACGAGGGAAGATGTTTCTCTTGTTTGAGGCACACAGTGTCTGGTGTGATGTGCTTCTTGAATCCCTAGCATCTGGAAATGTATCCTGTTATTGATTCCATCTCCTCTCTCTCTTTCTCTCTCTGCATCTGCGCACAAGAGAGACGTGCCAGTTATGTAGGCCCACAAGCTTGGCCTAGTTAATACAGTGCAGGTTCCAGAGGTTTTGCGACTAAATAATACAAATCCTAGACTGCTGTACAGACAACTATAGGGGTATAGCTTGCCACAATATGTCATATTCATATGTAGACTAGCCTGCTATATTACAAACAAAGTTTAGATGAATAAAGGAATTCTGATATCATTTACTCACCATCATGTTGTTCCAAATTTGTTTGACTTTCTTTCCTCTGTGGATGAAATTTTGAAGAAAACCATTTTTATCCATACAATGAAAGTCAATGGGGTGCAAAACAACTTTTTAAATGACTACTGTTGACATAAATGTTATTTTTGGATGAACTGTCCCTTTAAGTGCAATTAGTATGTCGGTGTTATATTACTATTATTATACTATTATAGTTTTTTTGTTGATCATTTGAATTAGTTTTTTTTAAATATTTATATATGTTTTTAGATAATTTCAGTTTAATTTTTCCATAAATTTGCTGATGTTTTTTGTCATTTTTATTAGTTTTTGTTATTTTTAGGTTAACTAATTTTTTAATTTTAATTTTAATTTTTAATTTTATTTTTAATTCAGTCAGTTTTTTATTTCCAGTTAGTAATTTTAGTGCTTCAACTTAAACTTATTTCAGTGAGTTGCCAAACCTGCATTTCTAATTTTAGTTCAGTTTAATTTAGTTATTTTAGCTTTTGATTAACAAAAATGATTTTAATAGTTTTAGTCAATGATAATACCTCTGCTGTATGCTGAACATAAACAGAACTGAATGCAGAACTTATATAACTGAGTATAGTGTTTTCCAAAGCCTAAGCATTCTGAGTGTTAAAGCACTAAAGCCACCAGCCCATAAAGCCCACCCTCAGTCTCATCTGTTGACAGTGGTCTGTTGAGCTGTGCATTCTTCCTCAATGATGTGGCCTCCAAAGAGCACAGATTCTGCGTTTCTGAACCCCATTTCAACAAGAAATACAAAGAGATGGCTGTTGTGAATATATGTTTAATATACAGATTCCTAATTTCATGCCAAGAGTCAACTACAAAGAAATGTGCAATATAAAGAAACAACTGATACTGCTAAAGCCCACAAACAAAGGAATGTGAGGAGATTAAAGCTACTTGAACCACAAGCTTCATGGTTTACCTGTAATGTTTTGACTGTGAGAGCATATAATTGGTTGATATGCTCCAAATTGGTACTAAAATAAAAGATTAAATAGCCTGCAAACATGTTGAAGGCAATGTTTAGACTGGTTCGTACTGTAGTATGTCATGTGGTGCCTAGATGGCACTCTTCCCCTAGATAGATGTCTAGTAATTGGCCTTTTGTTTCCAGGCCATCTTCTGAATTGGGTCAAGTCAAACCTGTACAAAGGTCAATTCGGTATTGTTTGTAGAAAACCTAGACAGGTAGGCCTTGTCTCTCGTGAATCTCTGGTCTAATCTTGTTCCCCAAAAACGAATCTCAGCCAGCTTTTATCAGGAATCCCATAATGTAATTTGTTTTCAATTTTTTTGAAAATGATAGAGACCATCTCTAGAGATGTTACCCAATGATATCTATTTCTAGCAAGGTTAAGGCTAGAGGCTGTCTTACTCTTGCCCTTGTGTTCTCATGGTTTTATATTCCCATTCCTCTCATTATGTAAACAGTGATCATGTTGCACCAACTTCCCTATGTATCTACACCGATAAAATGTGATGAATTTTTTCCACTGTTGGAAAAGGTTCTAGATCTAACTGTGGTTCTAAAGTTTTCTTAAGTGTATTGTGCATTTGCTTCCACATATTAGGCACATCTGGCACTGAATATCTCTTTCTCAGTACTCTTTCAGTATTTTATTTCAGCCTCCCTCATACAGCACACATAGTTAACAGAAGTTGGCAGAGATCTTTATGCCAGTCTTTATGGGTCCTTCACCACTCTTAGCATGGAGTCAGGTGTGGTTCAAGAAAAACCAGGAAACCAGTTGTTGACTAAGCCAGCTGTGTCTGCAGTTGTGGCCCCTACCAGACTCCCACCGTGACTTAGCATGGATTAGCTGGAACGGTCTTTCCCACAGCTCACACGCCGTGCAGAGCCCAGGCCAGATGTGCCTGTGAAAATCATTCATCACACTTTATGCTCTCATTTTCAGCCATTTCATCTTTTTGTTTGCAGGGCGTTCAACGAGAAGAACAAAAGGGTTGGTCACTTTCCGCTTCGTTTTCATTTATTTATTTGTTTTCGTCTCTTGGCAGCCATGTTGAAAAAAGTTGAAATGATTAGGTCTGATAGGATGTCAGTCCATTGGAAAATGGGAATGAGTTTTGGAATTGGGGCTGGGGGATGGATGACTGAAAGGAAGAGTGAGGAAGGCAGAAGGCTGAGGTCATCACAGGATGTTCGGCACATAAATTATCATTAATCTCTATCTCTAGCCGACTCCACCCCTAGTGTCTCTCTTTTCCCTCTCTTCCCTTGGTGTTTGTCTGTTTCCATATGAAGAGTGGGAATGCAGCATGGTCTATGAAACAATTTTAATAGAGTGCTGGTGCTCTGGGCTTTTCATTCTACTTTTATCAGATGCATTTCAAGCCCCAAATTAAATAATGAACTGCGACAGGTTGCTAATATTAAAACAAATATGAGATTGTCTGTTATGCTGGAGCTGAGGAGCTTCCCACTCCTTTATTAAGTTCAAATGAATAAAAAAAAAAAAGTCATTTCGATCACACTTTAGAAAAGGTAACACTTGTTAACTATTAACTATGACTTTTCCCTCAATAAATTCTTAATTTGCTGCTTATTAATAGTTAGTAAGGTAGTTGTTAAGTTTAGGTATTGGGTAGGATTAGGGATGTAGAATAAGGCATTAATATGTGCTTAATTAGCACTAATGCATGGCTAATATTCTAATAATATGCATGCTAATAAGCAACTAATAGATGTAACCGTAAAATAAAGTGTTACCCAAAATTTATGGTTGTATATTACAAATATTATTTATATTTGTTTAGGTCATTTTGTGTAATCTAAACAATGACAAAATTTGCTTATATTTGCTAATATAATACATAGGCTATAAGCATTTTAAAGTCTCTCTTTTCCGGGAATACAGACCCAGAAAAAGTGAAGACTGACAGACTGGACAAACTGGTACACTATTCACTATCACAGTTGTTTATTAGCATGCATATTACTAGGATATTGGCTGTTTTTTAGTCCTTATAAAACCACATTTGATTTGATTTGATAGACTTTATTAATCCCACACTGGGGAAATTCATTTGTTATTGCATACTCCACAAGACCAACCACAATAAATACAATAAACAGAGAAAACATACTAAAAAACATACAACCATAACACACAGTTTTGTTATTGCAATTAAACAGTCTAACTACTGTTGGAAGGAAGGCGATAGCGATAGCGATGTGCGATAGAGCTCCTTCTTACACAGTGGATGTACCAGTCTATTGCTGAAGGAACTACTCAGGGACACCACAAACTCGTGCAAAGGGTGAGCGTTAGGGAGACTGTTATTTATAATGGACTTCAACTTAGACAGCATTCTCCTTTAAGGCATTTAAATGCCTTATTCTGCATTCTAGATCTTTTAACCTTACCCCATACCTAAACTAACCCATACTACTACTACTACAACAAATGCTATATTTACTATCAATAAGTAGCAATTAAGAATTTATTGGGGGAAAACATTTAGTTAATATTGAATATGCGTTCCCTAATCTAAAGCGTTACTGAGAAATTTTGTCCAATAATGCTCCCTTCTCTATTGTCTTTATTTTGCAATGCAGAAATAATCTATTTTTGTTAAGCTGAGCTAAAATAAAATAAAATAAAATAATACATATACGTATAATATAGTAGGGTACAACGGGGCTAAAGACGCCCCGGGGTAAAAGGCGCCTTTGATATTATTTTCATCTAAACCACTAGATGGCACAAAAACATAGCTTAGCACTTTCCAAAACATTCGCTTTTCAAGATGCACGTGTATTTTTATCTGATCTTTGACGCGATCGCGCGCAGCAGGGCAAAGTTGATTCTGTGCTTATTTGATCTAATATTTTATGTTTTTTAAAATGTTGTAGATTTAAGTAGCAAATAAGAATCGCTAAAATTAATGCATATATTTTGAGACAAAGGTCTTCTTTATGATTTTCAGTTTTGTTTAAGATAATTAAAGCAACAGTTTTTAAATAACGAAAGAATATGTAAAAGTATGGTATTTGGGGTAAAAAGCGCCCCCGCTGTTGGGGCTAAAGGCGCACAGCAATTAACATGATAATTAATAGATCGCTGACTTTTCCATTTGTTGACATGACATGGTTAGATTCAGATGGTAAATATCATATATTATGTTGGGTGTCCATATTAGAGATAATCACTATGTTTAGAATAAAACCATCATATTTAAAAACATGATATTAATAATATTCATTATATCTATCATTCTAACATCATTAATCATTATATCTATCATATAATAAAATATCATTTGTTGTTACTACTGTAAATATATATTCAATTATTATTGGATCTCCTTCAATGCTTTCAGAATCTTTACTTATTAAAATGATATTGTTTCTGTATTTTAAAATATATTTTTTATATTAACATTTTAATGACAGTATATTTATTGAACAAAAATTAATTATTTTATTTTTCAAAATAAGCAGAAAATAGTACAAACTTTGCTAAAGTGATTGTTTTGAACAAGTATTAACTTAGACATTATTTTAAAAAACATTATTTTAGCTGAAGTATTTGTATCAATACCGTGGGCCTTTTACCCCATGCTGGTGGGCCTTTTACCCCGTGTGTGGGGTACAAAATAAAAACAACTTGAATGATTTATTTTCACACAAAATCTGTTGCTCCATTAATGTTCAATACAACGTATATATTTTTTTCTGCAATTATACATTTTAGGCGCAGTTAATAGCACATTTTTTCTTAAGGTGGGCCTTTAGCCCCGTTGTACCCTACATATAATAAGTGTCAGTTATAGTGCACTACTTAGGTAATTGGGAGCGATTTAATAACAGTAGGCCTAATTACAGTAACTTGTTTTATGTCCGAAATGTTATATTTTCACATTGTATCCAATAGTGGAATACATTAGATTTGATCACAACTGTGACTGTCACAAGCTGTCAAATGTGGCTGTCTGGCGGTGACTTCCTGTTTAAATCGGAAATACATAAACACTTCGAGGAAAACAGCGCTGATCAAACCAATCCATTGCTCAGTAAGTGTTCATAATGTCTCAGCATTCATTAAAATCAAACATTTGAGTTGCAAATTTCTAATAATCACACAGCATAGGATAGAGCCATACATATATTAATGTTTTCATCCTACTGCTGCAATGTGTTATAGTTTGGGAGTAACTCACTGGAGATTTTTTGTTTATTTTCAGTTCAACGTCGAACACAACACAGTCAGACCACCTGTATTCATTAAATATAGGTATTGTTTCCTTTCCAGGTGGTTTTGCTGTTTGAGAGCGTGTGTCTGTATACTGCAGTCAAGATGTGAAGAAGGCTCTTGATCTCCTCATGGAGAGACTGAGGTATGCTACACTAGTACTGTTTGTGCAGTGCATTATCATGAATACAAATGTATTTTACTTTTTCTTCTTCTCAGTAAAAGTTTTAGTAAACAATAAGGGGAAATAAGCCACTCCCTTTAGATAACATGAAACAAAATGAAAGCAAAGATAAATCTAATTGTAACAATATTTCACAATATTGCTGTCTTTTTAACTAAATAAATGCAGAGAAACTTTGTGTCCTATCCTGTTACTCCTCTGCTTTAGCATCCATTGCTAGCACTGATGCTACGTAGGTGATGTTTTGCTGCAGTAACTTCACAGGAATATGGCCATTATAGTAACTATTGATGTTTTGAAGTGTGCGGCTGATGGTGCTAAAATCATGACTAATAGCAACTCCTTGTTATGTGTCAAGCAATTATAATAAATTACAGGATAAGCACAATCAGTGTCTCTGTGCTCATGCCGTTTTTGTGATTGTAGGTGCTTTAATATTTTGTATCGTCACACTGATCATCTCCATTGTTAATCAGTGTGTGCTGTGCAGTACAGATCTGTGGTCAGAGAACAAAAGATCATCACCTCCTTTAATCCAGTAGATGGATCTCTTACAAGTCCTAACAGTATGTTTCCCAGAGTAGATGATTTGTCCTTCCCTGGCTGATCTAGGATCTGTTTGTCATTCTTTATCTATCATCTCGCTCTGTTTTTCAGCATTACCATCATGGCTTTGCTGAAGCAGGAATGATGTAAAGCCCACCTCTGCCTTCAGATAATAACACGTCACGATGATAGAACGTCCCGTTAAATAATAGGCAAGGTGTTATTACACGCTCCATCATCTGCCTGCTCAGAGGGGATTTTGTATACCTGTCAGGATGAAATAATGGGATTGTTCTGAAAGACAATGTTTTCCCGCACAGGTGTCTTTCTGTGCCAGTGTAGAGGACTTGTCTTGTACATGGAGACGAGACTCATTTCAGCTACTTGTCTGGTCTTTCATTTTCTTTCTTCCATTTTCCACTCCAGCAAGACTCGGGAGAAGCAGACCACTCTGAAATCAAAGGGAAAGAAGAGCGAGAGAGCTTTTGAGCAATCATTCTTGCGCTTCTACGTGACTGCCTCGTTCTCTGGCTATTTCAAGTCTGTGTAGCGGCTGTTAGCTTCATCTAAAGAACATCTGCCTTTGTCCTCCTCCTCTTCAACAGAGGAGAAATCTTGACTACACTTCGCTTTGACAAGCACATATGGCTCACTGTGTTTCTGTCTAGCGATAGCTGCCATATTGCATTTCTGATCTGGTATATTTCAAGTAGCGTCAACTACTGTATTTTTTAGTATTGTTAAGGTGCGATTATAGTTTTTAGATATATTTTGATTTTTGAATAAGTTTTCATTTTCATATCTTTTTATTTTAAATCTTCAGTAATTTTGTTGTGTATTTTAATCTTTTTTAGAAGCTCTCTATATTGTTTTATCATTTTTTAACATCAAGTTAAACTAAATGAAAGATATTGTAACTTTTTTATTGTTTGTTTTAGTTATCTCAAGTAACAGTTGGTTTTATTTAACTATAATAACTCTAATCCATAAGTGAGTTTTCAGGTTTAAAAAAAAAAAGGCAGTTAAGACCAGAGGCGTCATGCCCATTCAAAGTGAGGGGGCACGTGCCCCCTCAGATTTTTGAGCCAAGTGGATTTTGAATGCAGCTTCCAAAAGACAAAAAATAGCCGATTCATATTTTCTATATTTAATACAATCACACCAGCGTGATTAAATCGTTCAGTGCGTCTATCATCCGCTGCTAAATTCAAATCTGCGTTCCCTGGCTGGCGCTGAGCCAGAGATAAACGCGTTTTTACAGCGCTGCGTATTATAACCAATCACACACGATGCTGTTGAGCTTATGAATGCAATGACCAATCAGAGGTGTTCAGATGAGTCATCACTAAAATGCTCTTCAGTTTCTCTTCACTGATCATGACTGAATAGCTCTCTCACAGCGGAATTACTTTGCTAAAAAGTACATCTCGCGCAATTAATATTTTACAGATAGCCTGTGAAGACACATTTGCACTTCTGCTTCTGACGAGAGAATTGTTGCCAGACATAGAACAGATGGTATATTTTAGTGATTTCATCTGAATATCGTCACATAGCTGGCATCGTGTGATTGGTAATATAAAGTGCTGTAGCGTTTATCTCTGGCGCTGAGCCAGAGATAAACGCGTTTTTACAGCGCTGCGATTATAACCAATCACACACGATGCTGTTGATCTTATGAATGCAATGATCAATCAGAGGTGTTCAGATGAGTCATCGCTAAAATGCCGGCGTTTTCTTCACTCCATCGCTGACTGAATATCTCTCTCTGGCGAATTCTCTCATCAGAAACAAGAAGTGCAGATGTGTGTACGAATCTGTAAAATATTAATTTCATAGTGTAAACAGCTTCAGTGATTTTAATGGGAGTTTTTGAGAATGCTTGAACTAGACTCTAAATGTTCTTTGCTCTCTTTCTGTACAATGAAAGTGTTATGATTAGTAGCCTAACTTGCAATGTTTTTATTCACATTAACTTTCAATGTTAAATTCAGATTAAATATAGTCAGTCGTTTTAAAAACATGTTATGGCATGACACCCATAAACAGACAGGTTTTTATGCATAGCCTAGTTAATAGATTACATTATTAGACCATCGCTCACTATAGATCAACATAATCTATAAAGATATTTCATGATATAGTTAATGCGTTTGGGAATGTTTCGAATAAAAAGGAAAAAAATAAAAATAAATAAAACATAAGCGCTGTTGGCTGCTGTGTCACATGACAACCAACCCAACCCGAAGCCCCCCCCCCCCAAACTCGTGCCCCCTCAAAAATAATGAGTGCATGACGCCCCTGGTTAAGACAGTGCCGATTTAAAATATTCATTATAATTGAGCATTGTTGTGATAAAATACAGTGTTTGTTGGTGTTCTGTTTATACTCATTTAGACCCAGTAAGAAATGCATTGAGGTGCAAATAATGGCATCTGTTGTAAGGCATGTTTTTCATTCCATTGCTTGTCATTTTGCTATGCTTTTTTGTCTTTTTCTTTCCATCGGCTTAATTTGTTTTATTTAGTCCATGACGAGCTCAACAGTGTTCCTCCCCTCCCCACTTCCAGGCTTGATTTCAGAATCATTTGCTCACGGATTGATGCTGGACAGGTTGAATTGCTGTTGAGAGAGGCTTTCACAAGCTCTGTAATTGAAGTAATTATAGGTTCCATCTGCTCCATGTTGAACAATGCTCTGTAAACATTGTCACAAGTGAAATTATGCGAGACAAGCATGAGATCAAGTGCTCATGGATGCGACTACTTCTTTTTAAATCTGTCTGAAGCATCCAAAAATGGTCATTTCAATATGGTTTGCAATTCTGATTTATGGCGTTCCCATTTACCTGCAATGCTGCTATTGTTGGTGTCGATTGGATAGGCAATTTTGATGCTTGTGCTGTGATAAAAGCTTGCCCATTTACCTATATGCACTTTAGTTTTGGACTGAGAGTGGGAAATATGCTTATGAAAAAGGCTCCTTTCATCCTTTGAACAGGCTCAAATGGTTTGCAATTTGCCTAATTTGATTTGCTTTTCTGTCGAAATGCTGAAGGAAATTGGACTTTTGTATAAGAGTGTGCTAGAGAAATACATTATTCAAATACATAACACTGTGCATGCATGTTTTAGAATGGTAATTCTGTATATATGTGTTTTTTTTTTTTAAATTTAAGGTAATTTGTTCTCCCTTCAGATAAAACAGTGTTCTTATTTACAGGTTCTTGGTCACATGCAGCATAAACATTCATATATCATAATAATAATAACAATAATAATAGTGGGCTAATGATTATGATTATTATTATTATTATAAATTTTATTTTTGGTGCCATTCCGCAAATGAACAAGCCAAAGGGGAAATTATTATTATTATTATTATAATTATAAATCAGTGTCTTTATTTACTATAATAGCTGTAAATCAGAACAAAATGTTATTTTCCAATGCCTTTGCTCTTATCCTGGAAGAAATGGCATCATAACAAGTTTTGTTGCTTAATGAGAGCAGTTTTTTTGGACGCGCCATGGGGATTTAAAGGAAATGTGTTTAATATTGCTATGTACAAGGCCATATTTGGTGTGTGGCTTTCTCAGATGGCTGTAGCTGGGTCTCTCATCTCCTTTACATCTGGATTCCATCAGATTAATGTTACGGCTTGTTAAAGTCACACATTTCCTCCACAAGATCGCTGATTCGTATTAGGAGGAGAAACTGGGACAAAGAAGTTTCTTATATTTCTGCAACCTTGATGTTATAATCCTGTATTTGTATCTTTAAATCTAAAGTTCAATCGTTCTATGTAGCATGATCCTTATACTGCTGGCTTTATAGACCGTGAACATTATCTGACGCAGAGACACTTTATTTGTGCCTTTGGTAAATTTAAACACACAATGGACTCCATTGATGGTCAAGGAAACAAAACAGATAAGCGTAGACTATCATCTATGTGATCCTCTGTTTGATCATAGCAAATTTATGACTGTTTTACTTGGAACGTGTTTTTTAAAAAGCCCAGCTGCATTTCAAATGAATCCAGAAAGTGAAAAGAGATCTTTCATGGTATTCTGTTCTGACTGACAAATAATAAATTGCCTTGATACACTAAGAACCTCATCAGCCCTCGTTCAATGGCCCTTGGTTTAATTATCTGGGTCAATGACATGTAAGAGTGTCCGTGATGAAGAAGGAAAATAGTTTTAAACATGTGCCAAGTCCTTAGAAATGTTCTGTATTTATGTTGGTTTCTAGTGGTTTTGAAAAATGTTTGAAAACATTTACATTCAGTGACCCACTAAATGTCATGTGGTGTAACCATCATGTAAAAAGCATTAACATACCTTGAATACATGCCTTATTTTGCCTATTATTATTATTATGATTTATTTATTCATTCATTCATTCATTTATTTATTTTTATTTTTTTATTTTTTTTTAACAAATATAGATTGTTCATTCATAAATAACATCACATTTTGGGGAATCACACTGAATGATATTTTACAGCCTGAACTAACATCAGATTATTTCGTGAGGGTCTGTATATGGGTCCTGTGATATAATTTCTCATTTCTACGTACTTTGAGTTGGTGGGAAAAAAATATCAATAAGCAGTGAAGCAGTTTTGTTAAAATACTGTATGTATATTTTTTTCAAAGAAATAATAATAAAAATTATGTCAAACTATTGGATAACCTTAGAAATTTGCCAAACATGGGCTTATTTCTCAATCATTATATCAAGATCCTGACATCTCTAACTTTATTCTATTTATATGTATGTATTATTTAAACATACATCTGTTAAAAAAAAATCAGATTTTAAAACTGTATCTTCTATGATGAGCATATATTTTTTTAAAGTCATTGTATTTTAATGGATTTTTGTAAAAAAAAAAAAAAAAAAAAAAAAAATATATATATATATATATATATAATTATGTCATTGATCCATCTATTTCACTTTACAAAAGCAAACCAGTTCATGACCGAACTTGGGAGATGTTTAGAAGATAGACATATCCATGTACTTTAACAACTTGAGAGCGGGACAGCTTTTTTAGCTTGCACCCTCGGTCAGGATTGTAACGTCTTGTGATGCAGAGTGTGTTAGGCGCTAGCCATGGATGGTGGCAGTAAGCATGCCCCGGCAGAGGCCCTTGTGTCAGGAAGTGATCAGAGGCTTGCTATTGACTCAAGAAGATTCCTGTTTGCTACAGTTGCTGGGCCAAAGCTCATCCGCGGCTCATGGATCACTGTAATTACTGGGCCGGGCATGGCCGGTTATTAGTTTAGGGAATGTCATGGGCGTATATCAAACCCAATTTGCTCTGTGGCTTGAGAGGTCACTCATCTTCCTCTGCTTCATTGCCTCTAAGGCTCTTTTGGAGCATGAGAGCTGTTGTTCTTTGTATTTCTCTCTCAGGCAACCATGTTGCCACTCTGGTTTTGATATAATGGCTTGTGGCATTTTGTAACCTCATTTGATTGATTTGGGAAAAAAAAATCATATCTCAGTTTGATTTATAAGATTTCACTCGTGTCATTGTTATCAGAAGAGCAAATTCAAATCACTACTTCCAGTTAGTCAATATTTCCTATGTTTCCATATTTTATTTTGAAACAAGACTTCTGGGTCCTAGGTTTTACTTTGTTGCTGCTTGGACCTCAATTTGCTCTCTTGTAGGTAGTACAAGGAGGAAGAATGTTCTCCTCTAGAGAGCCCTGAGTGCAGGATGACTCAGCGATAATTTTGGTCCATTTCCCCAGAAGAGAAACGCTGAAGTTAATTTGATCAAATTTTAGGAGTGCACTTGCATGTAGATGGCCTTAAATGATCTAAAAGCCACAAACTGGCTTCTCAAAGTCTGTAAAGTCACTTTGCCAGTGATATTTCTTGTATTTTGTCAAGTGAAATAAAAAAACAAAAACAAATCACATCCGCTACACAAACTCTTTCTTTTGTTATCACACCTTTTTTTGAAGCCTCACTGGTTTTGACTGTTTTTCCACCTTTATGCAAATCCAGTCATGTATGCTGCCGGGTGGTCTCAAAGGCGACTGGTGGGGCTGCCATCTCTGTGATGACTGATTGAAAGATTGATGGTTGCCCTGGAGCCTGAAGAGGGGAGACGGGGGACCAGGAAACGGGCTCTCTCCCCAGCCGTGAGTGCTCCTGTGTGGATCAGAGGACTGCACCAGATGGTGGATTTGGCACTGCCAGGGTGCAGGGGAAAGCAGAGCCTTCGCTTGAAAATGGTCTGCCGCCCATCAAACGTCTCTAAAGCTCACTGGCAGGCAGTGTAGACTGAGTTTTTTTTTTAACTCCTGTCCTCCTGACACAAGTATGTGTAAATGAACTTTGGAGGATCATTTTGAACTATTAACAATCCAAAGTGATCTTATTCGTATTTACTGTATACATACATCTAGTATATATTTTAGAAATGTACAATATCAATGTATTTACCGCATTAAAAAAAATTGGCAAACACTTTTCAGCAGCTTGCGTAGTGTTCAAGATATTCAAAGATATCAAAATCAAGATTTACGAAATCAGCTCACAGTTTCTGTTAAAAATATTTGAAAACAAGTAGCTTTGTCATAATTACAGCAGAAATATCATATATATATATATATATATATATATATATATATATATCATATATTATCGAATGTATTATAAGTAGCTTTGTCATAATTACAGCAGAAATATCATATATATCATATAATATCGAATGTATTATAGAGATTATTGTGTTGGACAAATGGGGTCTTTGAGTCAAAAAGGTTGAGAATCATTGATATAAAGAACATTAAAGACCCCATTAAATCAAAATTTAGATTTTGTGGATTTTAGTCTATTTTTGTTAGACTATTTTTGTCTATAAGGGCACTTATTATACCCCTTTTTAGATGTAATATAAGTCTCAGTTGTCCCCAGAATGTGTCTGTGAAGGTTCAGCTCAAAATACCCTGCAGATAATTTATTATATCATTTTGAAAATGCCTATTTTGAGTGGAAGTCTCTTTAAATGCAAATGAGCTGCTGCTCCCCACTCCCTTTTGCAAAACAGGGCTGCCTTTACAGCTTATACCACAGATACTCTGCTAATCTGCTTTTAATTATCATGTCTATTGCACTGAAATCATGCATTTTAATGCCATATAAGTTTAAACTTCTTATATACTGTATATGTTTTTCTGAGCACACACATCCGAAGCGAATGCACAGAAAGTGGCTGTCATACAACATGTGAGTACTAAACTAAACTAAACTAAACTAAACTTCTCTTTCATGTCTTATTGCGTTTAAACTGTCAAATACACACAAGTTTATGTTAAAAACACAAGCAAGTTACAAGTTACGAAACACAGTAGGTCTGTGAAGTTAAACAGCTGGGAAAGAAATCGCATGTTTATATTAGATCTGTTTATTAAGTGACAACAGCGTAATATACAGCACCTATACTGCTGTCTATTTTGATAATATGACCCAAAAACTAAGTCACTGCTCTTGAATGAATAATTTCTGTTGCTCTACTAAGAAGAATTTTTTAAATGAATGCTGCTTTTAAATGCTCTAGTGTGAAGATAAACATGGTGGATTGTGTGCAGTTCACTCAGGATGGGTCTCTGCTAATATGGCAGTGTCCGTCAACAGTTGTGAAGTCACATTTTACAGATTCTGTGAACGACTTGTTCTGAGACACTGCTTATGATTTATGGGGATTGTAAAAATAGGAGTGGGCAGATCTTTATCATTGTAGGGTGGCTGTGAACACACACTGCCAACACACATTTCTGTTCAAACAATATGTAAAAGTGAATTGTGCATAATAGGTGCCCTTTAAGCTGTCTAGTATACCTCTAAAATAAATGTACTTTTAGCAGATATTCATTTAAAATGTATAGTCTTGCTCTTCCTGGAAAACTAAACAAAAATATTGCCGACTCATCCTGCACTACACAGATTTTGGTCCAATCAAATGCTCTCTACAATGAGACCGTCCCTTTCACTAATACAGCCTGCACTTGGCAACAAGCAGCAAATTGAAATATTCATGACTGTGATGTAACTTCAGTCTATTGGCTTATTTTTCTTTTTCGACTGGAAATGCATCAACACAGGAGAGAAACTACTTGTTAAGTGAGTCTTTAAACTGTTAAATATCAACCTTGTGTTACAGTGCCCATTCATCATTTTATTTATACTCATTCATTCGTAAACATCAGTACCTGGCAGTTATTTTTTTAGCTTAACTTGCTTGATTGACAAGATCTGCCTGCCTTCAGGCCTTGAGCTCTACATTTGAGCCCAAGAGTTTAAGCTGCATATTTACTGGTAAGAACAGGCCGTTTGTGTGGTTTGTGTGTAAATATTCTTGGTATGCAGATCGTTGGCTGTGAGTCCTACTACCAAAGAGAAGTTGTTTACTATGAATCCTGACCTTTCGCAAATGGTGAGCTTATAGACAGCAACTAGCCTCCATAAGGGAATAAGCACTATGAGATTTACGTCTGTTTTTACAGGTTGTTTTTCTTACAACCCTGCTGGCAACAGCTCCTGCTTTGCAAGTATAACTAGAAAACTACATTTAGAGAATATTGATTCAGAGCCACATTTACAAAAAAACATGCCTCTCTGACCACTGTCTGATATTGCTTCTAGCGTGCCATTTGTGCTTTTTTTCTTCTTTTGAACTGAATTCCTTTCTGACACTAAGATTTACTAGAGTAGCATGTCAGTGCTAACAGATGGATTTCATTGTACAGCATGAAGTTTCATTGTGTGTTCAGTATAATACCATCATTGACGTATATTATTCATTGCTGTATAGCAACTGTGCTGATAATGCTCTGCCAGTGCTCAGGAACTCACCACCTCAGTTAGATTTATGCCATGCAAAGAATGTACTAGCCCCAGGCATCATCTGTGCTTATAGCACTGCAAAGAATTTTTTCTCATTATAGAGCTGCCTGAGACCGTTAGATAACATTTTCTTAAAAACAAGTTAGTGAAGAGGTGTATCAAGGACAACTGGAAATTAGGCTGCAATAGTCTGTTTATAAATGTTTTTTTCCCCTCATCCACCACATGTTGTGAATTCATTAATTCATTAATAGGATTTACTATGGAGCACCAAGTGTAACCTGACTAATTTCGTGGTCTGAATGAATTACATCCACTGAATGTGAACAAAATGCATTTTGTGACATGCTGAAGCAAAAAATATTTTGTATGTGGTACAGACATTTAAAGATTGAGCATTTTGTGAAGGAAATGCATGCAGAATTTTGTTACATGTTGGTTGTGTTGTGTTTTGTTCCTGCAAGGTGTTTTTTGTTCGCCACAAAAAGTACATTAACTCCTAGCCAGGGATGCAGACATGTCACTTTTCAACGGTTTGGGTCTAAAATGGGTTATTTGTGTAATGTCTGTATCTGATGAGTTTTTGAAATTGGGTGTTGGTGGTGGGTTGAGTTGAATGTTGCTCCACACAAACTCCATCTCTGTAAACGCTGTGAGTTTAGGTCTTTTATAACACGCATTTGAAAATGCAACATGTGTCAACCATTTTGTTGTCAGCAAATCAGAATCTTTCAATAACCTCTCCGTGCTTTTTTACTTCCAAAATAAAAGCTGTATAGTTTAATGTTTGAAAGCTAAGAAATTAAAAATGGTTATAATCTTCTTCTGCTTCTACGTCTTCTTTTTCTTCTTCAATCACATTGAATGGGTACCATGAAAACTACCCTAGTGAAAAATAAATGTACTGAAATGTATTGCAATACATTTATTTCATGCTAAGTATACTACAAATACATTTACATATTTATGTGCTTAATAAAAATACCCTGGCCTAATTGTGCTTTTTTTAAAGTTGCTGAATTGGAACAACTAATTTTGTAATTAAAGCACTTCAGTTGTGTGGAAGTAGTGCTGAAGTCCAACTAAAGATATACTGAAGTATATTTGATTGTGATAAAGTGAAACTATTGCAAATATACTTCAGGTACACTTTAATGTAGAAAATCAGATTAGAGTTTTTGTGCACAAAATGTGGTTTTTAGCCTTTTAGGTCCTTTATCTTCATTTGAACAAAGTGCGTTAGCATTTCAGGAATAACTGCATTTTATCATGAAATTTTTTTTTGTTATGCAATAGGATTTTTTTCTCTACCCTTTTGTCTTTCTTTTCAGCTGGAAGATGAATCAGCTCCATATGGCCCTTGTTCTTGACGACAATTAAATAAGCAATTTTAGTGTGCATTTATTACCCATCAAATTAACTTGTGAGCTAAACATTGGTGGACTACTTGTGTTGTTCAGATGGTTTAGTCAACATTGATACATCATGTTATAAGCTGCAAATGGATCTGGTAATCAAAAGTCCTCCTCATCCTTTGAAATCCACTTCAGTTCTGAAGATAAAACAGCTTTCATCTCTAGACATTGTCCTAGTAATTGGGCTGAATGAAACTGAGGTTCTAAGATCTTAAAACATGAAAGTAACAGAGTAAATAAAGAGAGAAAAAGGATACAAAAATCCAATATGCAGTTGACTACAAAAATAAGGGGCTGTGAGGACCCCAGCTGCTGACTAGGTCAAATGTAGTCAAGCATCTCTGTATCTGTACTGTGGCAAGACAAATAACTTGAACCTTCTGCAAGTGATAAGTCCATTAGATCAAAGCCTCTGGAGTAATATTTCTCTTTCGTCAGGGAGTTATCAACAATTTGGCCCTGATCCGTCTTTGTGATTGTTGACAGTCAATTTATTTGAGGCTAGATAAAGTGTGACGATTGCATTCCATTCTGTTTTAATTACAAAGAATGTAAGACTGTAATTGTTTTCTTTCATTATGTGGAACAATAGTTTTGACAATGCGCTTGTCAGATTCAGTTGTGGGTAACACTTTAGAATACTGCTCCATCATTAATGAATAACTACACAAGAACACAAGAGTAACGCAATATTAGCACTCTAGTAACTACTAGTAACTAACAAGAAACTCTGATTAATGAATTAGTAAGTAATATAGTCCTTAGTCGAATGTGGTAGTTCACTATTAGCTAATCGGTAACTACTATTTTTTTCATACCTCCTAAGAACTACTGTATACAGGTACAAAATGAATATGAATAAAAGGTCATGGTAACCCACTAGTAATGACTCAAGTATTACCAAATTATTCAGAGGGAATTACTAATTATTTGGATCAGTATTCTAAAGTGAATATCATGAAAGATCACTAGATGAAGATCACTCCCTAGTAATGACTGAAATCATTGTAAGCTTTTGAGGGTTTTGTAAAGTATTGGATAGTAGTTATTCAGGTGTTACTATCCTTCTAGAGGAATAACTGATTTTTTGGATCAGAATTTTAAAGTGAAGATCCTGATAACTCCCTACACTCTTAAAAATGCTGGGTTAAATACAACCCAGCGCTGAGTAAAGTATGGACGAACCCAGCAATTGTGTTGTTTAGACCCAGCGGTTGGGTTACTGCGCAGAAGGTTGGGTTAAACATTTAAGCATGTGTTCTGTCCAATATTTACCCAGCACTGGGTTGTATTTAATCCAGCATTTTTTAGAGTGTAGTAATTACTGAAGTCATTGTAAACGTTCGAGGTTTTTGTGGTTAATAATTAATTTTGCTAGATGGTAACACTTAAATCATTACAAGTTACCATGATCTTCACTTTAGAATACTGACCCAAATAATTAGTAGTTTCTTCAGAAGGATGTAGTAACACTTGAGACATTACTATCCAAAACCTTACATATATAAAAAAAAACTTACAGTGATATCAGTCAAAATAAGGGAGTTATGATGATTTTCTCTTTAGAATACTGATCCAAGTAATTAGTAGTTCCTTTAGGATTTGGCAATACTTGAGTCATTACTAGTAGGTTACCATGATCTTCATTTTAAAATTAATTATTCGTCATGCATAATTCACATTAATTATGAATCAGTATACAGTAGTTCTTAGGAGTTCTCCAGAATATATGAAAAAAAGGTAGTTGTTGATTAGCTAATAACTGACTGAGCACTATTACTTACTAATTCATTAATCAGAGTTTCTTGTTAGGTAATAGTAGTTACTACAATGTTAATAGTGCATTAGTCATTTGTTCCTATGTAGTTATTCATTAACGACGGAACAGTATTCTAAAGTGTTACCCAGTTGTGTTGATTAGTTGCGATAAGATTACACAACCTAGGAGGCTCGGACTCCTTTCTTTTGTCTCAGACTTTCTTTCCTTTGCGTAACGCAAAGTTTGGTAGAATGTTACAACACCAGACCCCTTTGATTTTCATTGTATGGACAAAAAACAGAAACATTATTCACAATATCTAATTTTGTGTTCCACAGAAGAAAGTAAGTCATGCAGGTTTAAAATAATGACAGAATGACGACAGAAGTTTTTTTGATGATCACTTCTGAAGGCAATGTGTCGTGAGCAGCCACAATGTCAAAAGTGACGTATACGTAATTTTTTTTTTATAGAATTGACTTTACTTACAGTTTTGCACACATGACTGTGATGATATTGAAAAGTCGCAAAACAGGAAGTGTAACCAACCAAACAGCAAACAGTACACGACCTCAAGCCTAATTTTTGAAACCATGACTATATAATCTGTTTTAGAAGAATCAGGGCTATGACAATGAGACAAAGTCTGATGTTGTGAAATGATGTAATTCTGGTCATGCTAGTTAGGGGCATAAATATTTAGCTTACCATTCAAAGGATTTTGGTGTCCTTGGTGCTGTTTTGAACCTCTTCAAAAGTTTCTGTTTCCCAAGTGATTTTGTATTTTCATATGAGCACTTCTGGACCTAACTTTTCTATAAATGGTTTTGAATGATTCTGAAACATTCTTAGATCGTTATGCAGTTAACTGCCATTGCCCCTGCAACAATTAGAGACTTTTACATAAGATGTGTTTCAGTAAAAATCAGTCCCTGCTGTGCTCCTCACAGGATGCAATGTATTCCTCCTGAAATGTAATGGCATATTCAAGAAGCATGTTCTCTCTTTGGCTCTCTTGGGGCCTACCTCAAAGCTCTTCCCTGATGGTTTAAAGGCTTCAGGCAATCAGTAACTTGAATCATCTTGAGACAATCTGTAGGCCTGCCAGATTTTCAGAGGAATATGGTGCCTTCTGGGGTAGAGTTAACTTGGTATATTTAATGTGGTTGGGGATTGTCTAATCTTTCGATTTGCTTTTCACTGTTTACTGTTTGAAGTGCAAAGGAAATGTGTCTGGAAATATACAGTAAATTTAATAGTCATCTGTCTATCTGTCTCTCTGTCTCTCTCTCTCTCTCTATCTTTCTGTCTGTCTGTATAATTGAGGCAATATGGTTTTGGAGTGATTGAATATCACTATTGATGTGGCTTCAATTTTGAAGGTTGATGGACAAATTGGACACATCATGTTTGAGTGTTGCATTTTGAAATGAAAGAAAATTGCCCTTATTTTTTTCAATGTCAGCTCATTCGACTAAATACTACTCTAAATTGAAGTAAAAGGCAAAAACTTGCAACAATGAATATCCTGATATAACATCTTATAGAGATTGTAAATAGCTTAAATGCATGGGTGCCCACACCCCCCTACCATACGATATATTCAGATTTTAAAGTTGCTTCCTTTATTAGGTTAAAGGGGTCATCGGATGCCCATTTTACACAAGTTGATATGATTCTTTTGGGTCTTAATGAAAAGTCTATAACATACTTTGGTTAAAATTTCTCAATGGTAGTGTAAAAAAACACCTCCTTTACCCTGTCAAAATCAGCTCTGTTTTCAGCATGCCGTTTTTTTAGTCCATGTTGCTTTAGATCCTTGTGAGCTCTGCTGACTCCGCCCCTCTCTTCCGTGGAGTGACGAGCAGACCATAGATATGTGTAGATACCCTATTCGACCGCTCCAGATACGTTGCTGCGTCAGCCATCTCGATTTCACCATAATAATCAATGAATATTCAAAGATATACAAGCTTATAACTTGCTGTTGTTGACGCACACAGTCAATGCACTCAAAGATTCGCAGACTGTTCCAAAAATGGCAGATGGCTTACGTATCACGGCCCATAGAAACAGTCGATAATGAGGCATCTAGGTATATATATCTATGGAGCATACTAAACTTCAGCCACGAAACTGGCTAACTAGCACATTATTGGGAAAGATTTGCAAAGATTCATAAAAACCCTTATACTCACTTCTTCTGTAGATAAAGCTGGATCACGGATGATTCGCGTGAACATAGATGCATTTATGTAGACCAGGGATCGGCGCATTCACTTCAAAGCGAAAGTAACTTTAATCCTCTGCGTCTTCAGCGGCTCAGATGTCGGGAGTAAATGACGACTGCTATTACATCCAACAACAAAACGCCTCAATCACTTAATCGGAGACATCTTGTCTTCCCCTGCACCGGAGTCGACACAATGGTGGACAGCTCTCAGCTCTCTCAGGGCGGGTCTAAGGTAAGACGGTGAAATGAATGGATGAAACGCATTTGTCCGTGTTTCGCTCCGTCTCGAATCGCGCTCACGGAAAGCGCTCGAGAAACAGTATCTCTTCCGCGGCTCGGTACGCTTTCAACTCGTTTTTTTAGTCTCGAGCAAGAGACTGTATGACATTCACGTTACATGATTTGACTGACTTTTACGTAGAGAGCGTGACAGCGCACCACATTAAAAGAAATGATCATTCATGTTTTCATAACCGCTGGCCAAACTCAAAAACGAAACTAAAATGAAAACATCTTTGAGAGCAAGGGGCCCCCCTGGTGTTTCAGGGGCCCTATACGCAGCTTGCATATTCTGCATATAGGGAGGATCGGCTCTACATCCGATGTCCCCTTTAAGATATTTTGGATGAAACCACTGATGTCACATGGACTATTTTAATGACGTCCTTACTACCTTTCTGGGCCTTGAATGTGGTAGTTGCGTTGCTGTCTATGCAGGGTCAGAAAGCTCTCGGATTTCATCAAAAATCTTAATTTGTGTTCAGAAGATGAACAGAGGTCTTGCAGGTTTACACAAGAGTGAATAATTAATGACAGAATTTTAATTTTTGGGTGATCTATCCCTTTAAAACCACTCGTGATTTGCATTTGTTACTGGCAGTATCAGGAGCAGCGGAATCCATGTTAGAAACTGTGACACTTGTTTCATTTTTTTTAATGAGCACCTGTGCATTGTTTTTATTTTATTGTAAATTAGTGCCAGTCAATTTATCAATTAAATAAATTACACTACCAATAAATACACAGTTTTTAGTATTTTACTATTCAAGTATTTAATCTCCCTCCTAGTATGTCATATAGGCTACATTTATCTAAAGACACTTAAAATAATAGAAGCCTCTGTTTTGTTATTATTGTATATATATTAGTGTCTATTGTGTCACAGAATGGAGCATCATCCATGTGCATCACTTTTCAGAGTCTATATGTCATTCACAGCTATGACATGGAGTTGATGTGCGAGATTTTCTGTTGATGTGTGTGTTGGTTGGAGTACTTCTGTCGACCTCTGGATAAGTGGTTTGTCCCTTTTTTCTTATGCCTTGCTGGAGCTTGACAAAATATTTCATCTTAAGTCTGCAGTTCATTTCCCATTTTAAAGCTATTTCAGCTTCATTCACCGCCATGGCCACAATAACAACAGGGAATCCCATGAACCAATTTGAATTTAAAGTGGATTTTCCCTCAGTTACCTTCCCTGGAGATTCAGGGCTGCTACTGAATAGAGAGAGACTGAGCACCTTACAGTTGAATTCATTGCATTCTTGATGAAATGGAGAAAAGTCTTTAACCTCAGTAAGCGGTACAATCCAAAACATTTATTTTAAATGAGCATTGGCCAGATTTCCTTCTGAGGCATATTTACACCCATTTCTGTTCACACCATGAACTTTATCACCTAAAAAAAGATCAATATATAATGCTGTAATCAACATTTTTCATGATTAGTTAATCTTGTGAATTGTAATAGCAGTAAAATGGTTTGAAATGAATTCCATGTGTATTTCTTATGCACAGATGTTACCCAATCGTAGCAGTGGGCGTTTACATTGAGGTCTTAAAGGAGACCCACCCTTTTAAACAGTGTTCAAATCAGAGGGCTAAAATTAGGGTATAAATTGGCCGTTTATTTCTAAATTATGACAGTTTTTGAAATCCTACTAACATAAGTGCACCTCAGAAAATATTGTAAAATAAAAAAGCAGTGCTAAACCAATTTAAAATTCTTAAACAAGAAGATGCAAAAGTCTATAGATGATATTCAGGCAAATTTGCAGTGCAGCAGTAATTTGTGGGAATGGTCTATGTTTTGGGATTTCAGAGTAAAACGGGTATGTAGCACTGTTGGTATAGTCCAACAGTTGCAAGTTTTGCATGTTCATGTCTTTTCAGCCTCACATTCTGAATAGTCAAGGTGTCTAGTTGATTCCCAGGAGAATCCCCTTTGCACCTTGAAAAGCAGGGAGTTGACAGCAGACTGATTTTTGTGCGTGACAGGACAGATGGGAAGCACATGTGGGTGGACAGGCTTGATTTCTGTGATGGTCTTTCCATCCTTGCAAATAGTCTGGAGGTAAAACCCCTCTCTCCTTCTTTGTTTCTCTCCAGTTTCACCTACATGGCCGGAGTGGGATGACTGTGTTTTTGCTATGGGCAGAACAGACTAAGCTTTGAAGATGAATGTATTCAGGCTTTAAGCCCCCACCCCAGACTTTCATTTTACCACTGTCCACTGCAACAGCCCAAATTCAGCTTTTGTTGTGATTTTTAAATCATTGCTCTTATTTCAGTGCCTTTTGAAGGTCAAGTCAAATACAAAATTTCATTTAAAAGAGATGTTTGTGTACATTTTCAATTGGTCATGGCAGAAGATGATGGAGAAGAATGCTATAACCGGGCATATTCAGAAGCACAGTGCACTTCATGCATTTTAAAGAGCATATTTGGGATTGCAGTGGTAGAGCGTCCTCCACAACCTAACACTCACAACCAACCCTCAAGGTCTGGAATGGCTCCATTTCAAATTACATTTGTGCTGTTACCTGATTTGAATAATTGCTTTAGTGAACTGGATGTTTAAACAATGCATATAATGTGTATAAGTGGCCTTCATTGGGCACAATACAGTAACAATGGTAATATTGTGCAAAATTGTCATTTAAAACTTCCATTTTTAAAATGTAATTTATTCCTGTGATGGCAAAGCTGAATTTTCAGCAATCATTACTCCAAATGTCACATGATCCTTCAGAAATCATTCTGCTGATTTGGAAAACGGTTGTGCTACTTCGTACTTTTTGGAAACTGTGATTTTTTTCCCCAGTACTCTTTAATGAATAGAACAGTATTCTGAACACTATTCATTATTTGAATTAGAAGTATAAATATTTTGTAACATTATAAATGTTTCATTATCCCCTTTCACACAGTAAAATTACTGTAACAACTTTACCGGTAAATACAAAAATGCACTGTTCACACAGGAAAATGTCTTTTAAGCACCATTCACACATCAGTTTCAAAATACAGGTAAATTCTGTGACATTATTAATCGAAAATGACCTCTAAACAGCTGTGACTCCTGGTGTTGTGTTTGCAAACATGGAGGGGTAAACACGGACAGTGCTCTTGCTGATGTTTCAATATTTGTGTCAGGCGCAGTGTTGGGGGTGATGCATTACAAGTAACTTGAGTTACGTAATCTGATTACTTTTTCCAAGTAACTAGTAAAGTAAAGGGGAAAGGGAAGTGGTGTGTGGCCAAGTATGGTGACCCATACTTGGAATTTGTCCTCTGCATTTAACCCATCCAAGTGCACACACACAGTAG
>JAFVLL020019454.1:0-40000 GCA_021397915.2 Tor tambroides
TGTATGGGAGTGTGTGTGTGTGTGTGAGAGAGAGAGAGATTGTGTGTGTGTGTGTGTGTGTGTGTGTGTGTGTGTGTGTATGTGTGTGTGAGAGTGTGTGAGATGTGCAGTTATCAGACAGCGCTGCTCTCCTGTGAGGGTGGAGATCATATGTCCGACGGTGTTTGTCAGAAGGAGTAGAGAAGAGCCGGACTCCTGTAGAGCTGACAGATTAAAGATTCAACAGTTTGTTTAGTGGGAATCTCTTCACTGCTGTAACTGTGTAACTCTATCTATCTATCTATCTATCTATCTATCTATCTATCTATCTATCTATCTATCTATCTATCTATCTATCTATCTGTCTATCTGTCTGTCTGTCTGTCTGTCTGTCTGTCTATCACTATATGCTATGTTGTGTTAAATCTATTGTTGGATCTATCTACCTGCCGTTCGTTTGTTTGTTCTTTTGTTGGATTCTATCTATTGTTCATTTGTTCATTCAGTTGTTAGTTGCTGTATATCTATCTTTCATTCTTTTGTTTATTCATTCATTCTATTGTTAGATCTATCATTCTATCATGTAGGGCAATGTTAAAGTTAACATGTTCATGTTCATCTAGAACATCTATAGACTTTGCTTTTGAAAAGTCTAATATGTTGTCTTTTATTTTAATATTCAAAATAATAATATTCACACAATAGTACAATAGTTTTCCTTCATTAACAGCAAAATGAACAGTCTCGTTCAGATTTTGTGAACTGAAAATCTTTGTTTTAATGAGTGCCTCATGATGAGGAGCTGATGTCTTCTCGTCTCTCTTCTGAACGTCCAGCTCTTGCAGTAAATCGGCTCTGATGAGTAAAAATGTAGAACCATGATTTTCTCATTTCTCTTCAGGCCACTGCTAACGATCTCTTCGTATCAGAGCGTTAACGACGACTCCTTGTGCAAATATTTGAGTCTGTCTCCAAAGCCTTGATCAGGCCAATCAATGCGGGTGAATTTACACCGACTGGATGATCTTTTCTGTTCCTTCCGTATTACGTTAAAGTACATGGAAGTGCATGTAAGTATCTAAAGTTCCCTGCTGGAACTACATCTTTCTAATGAAATTCTGATTTCATAAAGCCTCTCTGAGATTTTCCACAAGGCGAGTCTCACAGTTTTGAAATACGGCTTAGACGTAACTCTTTTTGGACTCTATCATATAGCTAAATAAAGCTGCAAACGGCTTAATTGGGCGAGAGAGAAACACCAGTGTGTGTATGTATGGGAATGAGGCCCGTTCAGAAAGAGGTGTAATTAGGAGGTTAGGACACGACCGGTGAATGCATAGCTAATTAGACCGTTACCATTTGCGAGCAGATCAGCAGCAGGTATAATGGGCACATAAATTCCCATTTATAGGTCATAATCCGTCATTTATTTTCCCAAGCACCCCAATTAAAGAGGCACAATGTTTCTCTTGGGATTCTCTACATCCCCCGGCCTGCCTGTCGGGACCCCCATTAGTAACTCTCTGACCCACTGACCACGAGAAACGGGACTTCAGATCGTAAACGTCAGGAAGCAGCAGGCTGGATGAGGGCGATACGGGAAAATGTGCAATTCGAAAGGGAAACTTGCATTAGAACGGTTTCTCAGGAATTGAATTACAAATCTTATGCTTAATTTAATTGTATTATTATTCATTCATTCATTTTTTTTTTTTTTTTGTATTGTGACATTATTTTGTTGACAATAAAGGACCCCTCCCCCCAAATAATGATTATTTTACATATTTTTAAAACTATAAAATAATTCCTTATTATTATTATTATTATTATTATTATTATTATTATTATTAGCAATAATGGTGATTTAATCAAATAAATAAATACATTTTGCTTTTACATAGTAGAGTAATAAAAAACTACTTAGAATTATTATTACTTATATGATTTAAATATACCCCTGCAATAATGCTATGTGATTTTAAATGTTGTAAATATTTTAAACTAGTAAATTATTTATACATATATGGAGGACCAAACTTGCAGAAACAAACAAACAAACAAACAAACAAACAAACAAACAAATACATGTAATACTGGGCAAATAAATAAATAAATATATGACCTGAAAAAAACAAATATAGTTAATTTGTAATAAAATTTAATCCTGAATTATTTTTTTTACATTTCTTTTTCCTTTATGTATTATTTTCTGTATTTATGTTGTAATTATTATTATTATTGTCCTCCATACAATAGTAGTATGCAGTAAAATAAATAAATAAATATATCTGTTTTTTAGATATCATATTGTAGTCATTAAAAATGATTTGTTATTGTTATTATTACTTACCTGTGGTTAAAATCTACCACTGAATTAATGGAATTTTTTGTTAAATATTGATAAAATTGTAAATAAATAAATAAATAAATCTTATTGGAATTATTAGTAATTACTGTGGGATTTAAACTCAAAAGCAATACAGTAATTTCTTATTTCTTTAATAATAATAACTTATTTCTTTTAGATTTTGGCGTAAAACATGACCCAGTCATGTTTTTGATAGGTTTTGTTAGATTCATCATTTGACTTTTATAGTGAAAGATTAAACTGAATGATTGTCTAGATGAAAGAAAGAAAGAAAAAAAAACCTTCAGCAAAAGCATCAGGATTTGTCTCTTTGCCATGTTTGTTTTCCTGTAAGCTGCATGGAAAGAGAACGAGACTGCTGGAAGCTTTAATTAACCACTCAAAAGCTTGTTCCAGTCATCCATAAAAGTTCTGGAAAAGTGTCAGAGAACCAGACTTAATAGAGTGTTACAGCATTAAATCCTCAGCGCTTCCATGTGTGAAAACAGCACCACAAAAGACTCAAAGGGAACTTCTGCTCCTTTGGTTTATTTAATGTATGAAGTCTTTCACCTTCGGTGAGTCAGACGAGAGATTAAAACAGACCTGCTCAGCTTTCAGCAGTGATGAAACATCAAGGGTTGTTCGATTTCTTTCTTTCATCCATGTACTGTAGTGTGTAGCGAGGGAAAGTCTGCCTCTGCATTGTTTTCTACATAGTCTGAACTTTAGATCATTTCTCTTTCCTCTCTACAGGTAGTCAACAGAACACATTATTACCGTTTGTTTTTTCAGTCCAGGCCTAATGAAAGCTGTAGTTGCAGTGTGAACTGGCCGTCCTGACCCTGATTCGACTAAAACATGCTCTCGGCCATCATTTATTTAAACATCCACACTGCACTTAACCAGCAATCCTTTTAAAGCTTATGCATTATGAGGACAGAATTCATTCCCTCTTCTGCCTTCACCGTCTGTCTGTTCCTGCTAAATGGCATCATTTTGAGTAGATGTAGCATGTGTTATCCTAAAGCGCTAACACTGAGCAAAAAATGGATAACAACTCAGAGCTAATGGTCTACGTACAATACGGCTTTGCAAAAATCAAACCCCTTTTCTGTCAATCTGCATCACTTTTTCTTGTTCATAACAGCGTGATTAAAGAATAATCAGTCTGTCAAGGATTTAATGAAGTCTACATTTCAGTTAAATGTATATAATTACAACAATGTAAAATAATTTTACATTGTTAAAAGACTTTACAAGCCTATATTCACATCATTAGTGGTGGAAATCTTTCTAAGCCTTATATCAAATATTCCTTTCACAGTATGACAACGTATTATATGATTAAAATCCCCTGAAATAATGCTATATTATTTTATTTTTTTAAATATTTTAAATTATTAAGTTATCAATACATATTAGTAATATGCATTATTATTATTATTATTATTATTATTATTATTATTACTATTATTATAAATCAATAAATCAATGGTTTCATTCATTGGTCAATCAAATGTTTTAAAATACTGTTTTACAGTGATAAAAATCTACTTTATTATTATTAATATTATTATTTCAAATTATTATTAGTTTTATTGAAAAGGGATTTAAATCTCATCCCAAAATAATGCTATTTTATTTTAAATTTTGTTCAAATTTGACAAAGTAAATAGTAAATTATTTGTACATAATAATAATATGTATAAATAAAAAATAAAGTCACAGTCCAATAAATTTCCCAAAAGAAATATGCAGATCTTAATTTCATTTTGAGATAAAAGTCATTTATTATTTATTACGACCCAGACATGTTCTTGGCAAGTTTTGTTGGATTCATTATATTATTCTAATATTATCTTAATGTACTAATTTGATATATAAATATTTAACATATTTAACACATTTGATGTTTGTAATTTCTATCATTAATTAAATACCTATATGTTTGTAAAACCCTCCAAAAAACATTGTCACACTCTCATTTTCCCTGGTTTCCATTACAATCCTCAAGCTTACCGTAAACCAGGCCACAGAAAGTGCCAAGTTTTTTTGTTTTTTTTCAAAACGACGGATCGTTTTGAGACTCGGTCCAGTTTGGGCCAGCTGTGTTGCAACCCCAGGCCAGCGGCCATGAGAGAGTAGTGTGTCAGCATGTGGGTGTATTCATTGCACATATCACTGTGACTTTGCTGTTAACTTGCAGGCCAGTTGTTATGTTCCCACGCAGAAAAGGGCCCTTTCTCGGACAGATTTTTGTTATTTAACCAGCATTATCTCTTGGGACGCTGTTGCATAAATAGCCTCTTTGTATTTGAAGAGAACAAACAGCAGTCTGATTTGAAAGACAGAGCGATGAAGACAAGGGCACACAGAACATCAGCCTTCCCCTGGGCCTGAACGAATAGACAAACAGGGATAGTTTGCATTGGGTATGAGGGCAGGAATACTAAGGATGTTTCATTTTCAACAACTTGTCCAGGTGGGTATTCGCAGATGAAGAAAACACGTCAGCAATCTGCTGGATTGTTTGAATAAAAAAAAAAACTCTCTATGAAAGGAAAGGTTTCAAAGCCACAAGCTGAATCACCATTCGCTTACATAAACATGCTAACACACGTAGCAGATTTCCCCAGTGCTCGGAAACACAATGACGGCCTTCTTTGAATAAGTTCAGGTATGAATAATGCATTGTAGCTAATGAGCTACCCAAATGGATCATTTGGTAGTCGATTACTTTCTGCATAAATCAATTAATTAGTCGATCAATAGTGCTCCTGACTGCATTATATACTTAAAGTTGTGTACTTCACTTCATCCCTAGCTTGACGTGAATAATTTAGGCCTCCTAAGAGAAGCCCGAGGTGCTGGCCCTGTGTTTTGAACGCTAAGCTGACTGTCACTTTTCCACTTGATCTATGAGTAGCGCTCTCGCAGACCAGCCTCCATAGATTTTTGTTTATCCTGTTTGTAATGAAGGGCTTGAACGCCAGTCCCTCTGTCCTTGTCCAATTTGACCAGACGTGTCTTCTCGCAGTTCCTTGCAAATGATGTTTAGAGTTTTGTAGTGGACAATGTTCTTTTTTTTTTTTTTTTGATGACAAAAATATCTTTTAAATATGGACAGTCATTTTGTCATGGTGAAAAAAAGTATTAAATATTCAAACGTTTTATGTATTAAGTGACTTAAACATTCTGGCTTTGATGTAAATTATGCATTCACGTCATTTTGCGCAAATACAGGTTGTAATATTATGTTTAGCTTCAGCAGGGCAATCCTTGACATTACTGACAATAATTAGATTATTTTAAAATGATGGTTTGGTACTTTGGTATTGAAGTCACATTCAGTATGCTTTTGGTACAGCAAAGAAAAAAAAAATACAAACCATGTTTCTTATTTATTAATTAATTAATTAATTAATTAATTAATTAATTAATTAATTAATTAAAAAAAAATAAACAGTGGTTTACTGAACAAACTATGTATGCCTTTAAATAAATAATAATAATAATAATAATAGTAAAAAGTCTCGATATTGCTACAACCAGTAACAAGTACTTCTGTGGAAGCTTGTTTTCACCACGGGATGAAAAAAATAAATAAATAAATGAAATTTCTTGCAATTCTGAGTTTATATTTTACAATTCTGACTTTTGCAATTCTAAGAAAAATCACAATATAATAAACAGAATTGTCAGACATAAACTCGCAATTCTGAGAAGAAAAGATTAAATTGCGAGATGTGAACTTGCAGCCAATCTGTAGCATTTACAGGCATGTATAAAACCGTAGTATGTATGTTGTGTGCGAGGAAAACGCGCCTGAAATATATGTGTATTTATAGTTGTTTGTTAACAAAAAACATTCTTTTTACTCATATAGCATGTGTTTAAGTGTTTGAGGTAGCATACTTTTGAAGCGTGTCGGTACTGGCGTCCCGTTGCGTTGCAGAGTGCCTAGCCGCATTTATGCGCTAATATCGTTTTGATCTATGTCGGCGGTCAGACTGAAGTCAGCGGCGGTCTGCTTTACAGATCGTTTTAATGGACGGCGAATGCTGCGCACACCTTTTTGCACTGAAGAGGGCGATGCTGGGAATGTCAGCTTAAAGCACGAAGCCAAACCGCTGGCGCCAGCCACATGGGGCGACAATCTGGTGGAGGCGTGGCGATGGATTAGAACATAACCATAGCATACTTTTCCCATGGGTCCCTTAACCGAACAAAACAAACGCTAATCACCTAACGGTGGCCGCCGTGTAAACAGCCCGCTTTGAAATTCTATAAATGACTCTACATCTGGCAATGCTAGTCATCTATGGTCTGGTTTCCTTTGTTTATTCGTGGACTTCCAGTAAGTATCCTCTTAGAATAAGGCATCAGGAAGCCTTTGGACCAGTTGGCTCAAAGGTAGCTTTTAGTTGCTTAGCGAAAACCCCATAATTCACATTCTTATGGTTCTTCCTGTCCAGTGTGGCCTTGTGTAATTGTTAGCATATATCTGGAATTGAGCCTGAATGGCTGCTTAGGTGTTAATTGGTTTGAGAGACTGCTAATGGGGACAAACTGTAGACCAGGACAGTTAGCTTGCTTTATGTTTTCCATAAAAAGCCCAGGAGCTGTCAAAGCCTATTTGGGTTGACCTGTCCTACATTGTCCATCAGGTGGCTCTAAAATCCTGTTCACGTTCCTCTGATGCAGACCCCAGGCTCACAATTAATTCATAACAGTCCTTTCATAAATCATAAAGTAATGGCAGCCATGTAACTCACAAGTTTCTCTGAGCGTTTCACCGATTAATGAAAACAGTGGTGCTTGTGTTCTCTGTATTCCTTATGGAAAGGAGATTTTGCGACGTCTGGGAAAGAGTGGACAGTTCAGACAATACACAGGCTGAGAGCCTGAAACTATGAGGAGAACATAGTTTCTCCTGTTCATCCTTGCTTAAAGCACACTAACACAGTTAGGGGTGCTTGGTATCAATGGTTTTGAAAATCCCTGCTCTACTGAATGAGTGCTAGAGAACTGACTTAACCACTTTGACTAAATTGTGTCTATAAACAGGAAATGGTAACATTTTTTAGTGCAGACCAATTGTTCTTCAGCTGACCAATTCAAGTCGGTCATAGTAGTTTACAAAGTAGAGGTCGACCGATAGTGGATTTTAACAATACCGATAGCTAGATTGGATCACGCTGGCCGATATGATTAATCAGTCGATAGTTTTTAAAATGGATACTGAATGAAAACCAAAACAATGCTTTATTATTTAAAAAAAAAAATAGTTTGTAGTTTATTAACTAATGTTAACAGAAGAAACTTTAACATTTAAAAATGTATTAGTAATAGGAAAATGTTGAAATTAACACACTCTAACAAGGAACAGTCCTTCTACAGCTTTCATTATTCTTAATCTGTTACAAATGGACTCTTATTGTAAAGTGTTACCATTTCATTTCAACAGTCATTCTTAAAGATGGCCATCTTTAAATATCTACACAAAGGTCATAGAATTGAAATTACATAGTGTACATATGGCTATTGTATGTGTACTGTAGCACTTTATTTGCTTCTTTCCCACAGGTATCACACACACTGGATGCATCACGTTCAGTTCAAGCAGTGGTCTGTTTGTGGTTTATTAGGATGAACAAAATGCATAGAGTTTGAAGTTCGTGTTTAAGAAAAAACAGAGCAAACGGAAAGAGAAAGTGATCTATATTACAGCTCTCTATATGAAGCATACAGACTTTATTAGAGCAGAAAGACACACGTTTTGCTGAAAACAATGATTTGGGACAAATATAATGTAATTTATTAGAAAACTACGAAAAATTATGCTCTATTGTGTGACAAGATTTTCTGTTGGCTGCATTTAAATCCACGTCTGAAGGCAAGTGTCAAAACAAATGACACAAAGTGTCAGTGATTTCCGCCTCTAGATGCCGCTCTCGCACTGTATAATGACAGTGGACCCTTCTCAGCCACTCCAGCAACAGACGCATCCCAGAAAACTATCGGCATGGATTTTTGACAGTAGACGATAGTTCCCGCAATCAACTATCGGTCCCGATTAATCGGCAAAACCGATACATCGATTGATCTCTGTTACAAAGCGTCCCGTGAACAATGAATGTGTGCATTCTCCAAAATATTACTTCTGTAATCTCTATAATAGAATTACATAACAAATCAAGTCTGAAGTTACTTGTACCAGACAAACCTTCCAGTGCTGTTTAGCAAGGTGTTTGCAGTCTGGGAGAGAGTGAGAAGTGTTTGATCTTAAAGGTTTTTTGAGAAAATTATGGAATTAGAGTGAATAGAATCAGAGTCTATGTTTTAACGGAAGTCCTGGTTTCCCTCCGAAAAACAGGGGTCTGGACTGCCTCACTGTCAGATGGGAGCGCTAAGGGTCTCAGAGGCTCAGCGAATGTGTCGGCTCTAAGAAGGTCTTTTGAATCGTGTGTCAGTCATCATTTTACCTTCAAAGAGCAGCACTTGAAAGCTGTCAGCTTTTCTTATGAGCCACATCTTCAAAGACCATTTCTCCCCCTCTGGCTACTTCTGGTTTCAACCAGCCACTCGAATCGATACTTGACCGTACAATTACTATAAAACAGCAGGGCAAAGATTCACAGCTGCATCCTTAATCATCAGCTATCTTCACCGTGCCCCTCGAAATTGGGCTGTAAGGTGGAACCAATTATGGGGCATTGCACTGAAACTCAACTCTGACCCGGTTTTATACTGTTTTTGAGGCAACAGTTGTGCTCTTGTAAACAAAGTTGCTTCCTTTTTCTTTCAAACGACATTCGTTTTCTTTAGAAACGGCAACTGTTTGAGTTCGGTCGGAAATCCGCCGATTATGTTTCATAAGCGTTCGGCTTACATGCCATCTGAAGGAGGAGATTATCCTCTTTGTGTTGCACCTCTCCATCTCTGCTGCCTTCTTTGCTGCCAAGGCATGTTGCAAAGCAGATCAGCGTCCACCTGCCGCAGAGCTGACATTTTGGCTCCCTCGACATGGCTCATTTGTGGAAGGGAATACTGTGTTCTGAAATGGAGGAATTGGCCAACGGTGCCCACGTCTTGGTCTCCGGCGATGGCACAGGTTGACGTGCACCAGGCGTCCTTCCTTTATCTCACTCTTCATGGGCTGTGGAGCTCCATTATTCCCTCTGCCTTTATCTTTTGATTGTTTTTTTTTTTTGTGCATCTCCACAATTTGATTCCACACCAGCTGTGTTTGATTGCATAAGAGATGAACTATGAGATTTCAGCCGAGAAGCTCATTACAGACACAACACTCGCACAATTAACTCGCAAAGGCTTTGTGCGAAGTTTCCCAACTCTCAGGGCTTGGATGAGGAGCTCATTTTGGCACCTGTGGTACATTGTTAGGCAGTTCAGACTTCTGAATGTCTCTCCAGGCTTTAATGGAGTTGAAAGCGTGAGGAAGCTTGACTGTCCCTGGTGCCAGAGCGAGTGGAGAGATGTGTGACCGCTGTTGATGTTTTTGAAATGTGGATACCTTTCAAGAGTGCTGATGTGATGCAATAACTTTTTTTCTGCAGCCATGCATAGTGAGGGAAGTATATTAGCTCCTATGATGTTTGTTAATTGCTCATACCCTTACGGAAAGTTCTGTAGTTCTTGCATAGAAACCATAGTTCAATTGTTTAATTATTATTATTTTTTTTTTTTAACAACAGTATATTACATATAAAAGGACTATTCCATATTAAACCTAATAAATGAAGTGCTTCATTTGTAGACTAAATACATTTAGAAAGTAACCACATATGCATGATGTATTTATTGCAGAGTTTGGTAGATAGGGTGGCAGTTTTTTCTTTTTTCTACATTTAATTCTAACACCCCCAACCCTCTAAATGTAATTTTATAATTCGCACATGGCATAAATCATTGTACATTTTTTTTAGGGTGACTGTAGCTTGGTTTTGTTTGTCTGTTTTGAAACTGAGAGCAGATTGATTGTTGTTCTGTGGTCTTGGACTGTATATTTGTGGTCTAGAAGCATGACTTATGAGGCTTCCACCAGAAGTTATTTCTCGTATATCACGGGAATGTCATCTCAAGGATCCTCTCTTGAAAGGCTTTAGAAATACCTCAATAAAAACCCAGGAGTCTTAGCTACTTTATTGAAAGATTGATATACTGTGAGGTTAAATGTTGTTGTAATGGACTGCTTTGAAAGGAAGCAGTAACAAGTTTATAGCATCAAACTCCCCAGTTTTAGTCTTGGGAGAGTCATGCCAAGTCTCCTGGCTCACAGGAGATACTAATGAATGCACATTTCTCCAAACTCATGAAGCTAAAATTGAGATGTGAAGACTTTTGATGTGCATGCACATGCACTTAAGCACAATGAAACTTAGTATTCAAATGGCTGAACCTTGGCCCAGGGGCAGCACACTTGTAGGCGGGCCGACAGCAATACTTTCTCCCTGTTCCCGGCACAAACCCAAGCCTGTCATCAGGAGTGCCAATTAGCACTGATTGGGAGGCGTTGTGCAGGCAGCCGACAGCTGCACCATCCCAGGCTCTTACATCCCCCTCCTTTCCCCGCCACGGGCCAAGCAGTCCAGCTCAGCTTTCCTCGCAAGGTCGAGCCAAGGAGATGCTTCAATGAAGGCGATGTGAGGCCTGCTGACTGGACATGAGAGGAAACACGGCAGGTTTACCAGGGTCAGGTATTTTTTGTGCTTAAGACATATATGTGACCCTGGACCACGAAACCAGTCTTAAATAGCACAGGTATATTTGTAGCAATAACCAAAAATACATTGTATGGGTCAAAATGATTGATTATTCTTTTATGCCAAAAATCATTAAGATATTAAGTAAAGATTATGTTCTATGAAGATATTTTGTAAATTTCCTACTGTAAATATATCAAAACTTAATTTTGATTAGTAATATGCATTGCTAAGAGCTTCATTTGGACAACTTTAAAGGTGATTTTTTCAAAAACATTTACCCTTATGACTGGTTTTGTGGTCCAGTGTCACATATTTGAAGACTATAGGGATAAAAAAAAACACTCTGCAAAATGGACTTTTGAAGTTTTTTCTCAGCAACAAATGTCTTGACATGACATTGGCGCCAAAGGTGGGATATAGATCTTGTTTGTGCATCAATTAGATACTAGACTTGGCTGCATTCGCTGGTTCAATAAGTCACAGAGAACATGTCAGTCGTAATAGTGTGTTAATTGCACAATAATAGAAGTTTTGTCATGTCACAGAGCCTTGTGTACAGAGGGATAGTATCGGCTTAAACATGAGCTCATTCACTGATCTCATTGGGGTCCTCCAGTGCCATTTTGGATTCATTTCCAAACTAATTAGATTAGCCAAACTGCTTGCTATTGCAAAACACGCACGCACGCACACATTCAACCATTTTGCTGTTGTTCTCATGGAAACAAGTTCTTGAAGGATACTAACTGAGTCAGAGATGATTCCAGGGCCAGGAGTGTTTTTCTACCATCGTATCAGATGATATTTGGGCTCGGGACAGGGCAGGAGGGCAGAGATATATCCAGAACAAGCAGCCCTTGACCCAGACATGATTCATTTAAATTGCCGTTGGGTTTTCATGTCTTGCATGGCAACCTCTTACTCTGTGAGAAACACTAATGTTTGTTTTTTCCCCCACAAGGGAGGTCTGATCGTGGGAACCCTGTTGCAGGAAAATCAAAGGTGGTAGCTGGATTTAAATAGTAAGTTATAGCAGGCCCATACAGGCAATTTTTGGTCCTTAGCTGGTCTAGATGGTTGATCAGCCCGACTACTATGTGGTGAGGTCTGTGTCTAGTAGGCATGTTCCTGGATCTTTTGTTGGTCTGGGAACTAGTGTTAATTTTATCAGCCTTAGTCTTAGTGTTTTAAATGAGTCTTAGTCTTAAGGTCCTTGCACACTGAGTCTGAAATTTTCGTCTGAAATTTTTGCATGTTAAAAAAATAAACAAGACCTCTTGTTGTGTCAATCACATTTACACACTGCCTCCGAAAATTTTGTCTGTCATAAATTCAGATTGAGTTTGATTTTTCTGTTTTTTGCATCCGTAGCAAGCATTTTGACGCAAGGTTTGGATGACAAGTACGAAAAATGCATTTGAAAATTTTGGACTCAGTGTGCAAGGACCATTAGTCCTGTGTCAAATGTACTTTTTAGTTGTTATCATATTCAGTCATCCTTGTCCTGCTTTTGTTTAGTCAAGTTTTAGTCGACTAAATGTCTGAGCATTTTAGTCTAATTTTAATCAATGAAAACATTTTTGTCATGCTGTATAATGGTTAAACTGATAAAAGAAATATTTTTGCTCATAACTATAATTGCAATGATTGTTGTCATTTGATAATTTAATTTACTGCACTTTCACCAATAAGCACAAATCATGTGGATTCATTCACATGGTTTATTTTACCCCATCTAGTGTACTGATTTATTATAGGCTATTTAATATATGTGACCCTGGACCACAAAACCAGTCATAAGGGTCAATTTTTCAAAATTGAGATTTATACATCATCTGAAAGCTGAATAAATAATCTTTCCATTGATGCATGGTTTGTTAGGATAGGACAATATTTTGCTGAGATAAAACTATTTGAAAATCTGGAATCTGAGGGTGCAAAAAAATCAAAATACTGAGAAAATCGCATTTAAAGTTGTCCAAATGAAGTTCTTAGCAATGCATATTACTAATCTAAAAAAAATGGCGTTTTGATATATTTACGGTAGGAAATTTACAAAATATCTTCATGGAACATGATCTTTATTTATTGTCCTAATGATTTTTGGCATAAAAGAAAAATCAATAATTTTGACCCATACAATGTATTTTTGGCTATTGCTACAAATATACCCCAGCGACTTAAGACTGGTTTTGTGGTCCAGGGTCACATATAAATTAATATTAAAGGCTTAGATATGCAATCTCTCTGTCTAGATTATGAAAACTGGTAAAAACATGCAAAAAATATTTTAATAGTGAAATTCCTGATAGTCTTTCCAATAATTCCAAATTGCTGTAATTTTTCTCTAGTATAACAACAGCGGTTGAGTAAGTGCATTTATCAGGCAAATATAATCGCAAACAAAATAGTCGAGATCTCATGCTAGACAACAGACAGGCTGATTGACACTTTCATTTAAGCTGAACATGTCACATTTAGATTGCTAAACTCCAGCTTACTTGTTTGTTGGTATTTTCGGATCATTGTCAGTGCTTCCACAATGAAGAGCGAGCGTGTACGTATGGTTGCCAGATTGCAAAAATTAAGCAAAATTCCGGGCTGAAAAATGTATCCTTTTAACAGAGAGGCTCTGATTTGGGGATTTGGATTATTGATATCTGGCAACCGCACACATGAAAGCTCATGCAGTAGAGCAGTGGTTTTCAATCCTGGTCCTGGGGACCCACTGCTCTGCACATTTTGTATGTCTCCCTTATCTGACACACTCAAGTCAGTTCATGGATCTCTCTCCTAACGAGCTGATGATCTGAATCAGGTGTGTTAAATAAGGGAGACAAAGAAAATGTGCAGAGCAGTGGGTCCCGAGGACCAGGATTGAAAACCACCGCAGTAGAGGCATGTACAGCAGTCCGCAATAATATTTTGTCTCCATTTTTTGACAATAACGAACATAAAAAAAGGGATTTTGGTATCGTTTTTATTAGAGATCGACCGATACATCGATTTACCGATATTTTTCCTGATATTTAAGCATTTTACCATAATCGGATATCGGTTTTGTAATATCGGATTCACCGATAAACGCCATCTTGTGGTTGTTTTGAGAATTGCGCGCAGGATCGCCATTGCAGCGCGTCTGAGGGGAGACGAGACAACAACAACAGCGTGCAGGTACTTGATTTGCTGTAGTTAGTAAACTTTATTTAACATAACAGGCATTAATACAAAAATTAGATTTATTACATAAATGCCTCATATGCAGTTTATGCAGCTTGGCACTAAGAAATAGAGAGCAACTCACGGAGTCACGTAAAATAATTTGCCTGAATTAAATAATACGCAGCCATGAATGAGCACATGTTGTAAATAAAAGCGCTGAATTGAATTCTCTCTCTGTTGTATATGCTCATCGTTAGTCTCGTGAAGTCGTCGGAGTCACGTAGGCTAAAGGCCCGGGTAAGTTTCACTTTCCGCGTTCTGTCCCTTCTCGCGCACAGCCGCGTCCGCGCAGCTTTCAAAGTATACTCGCCGCGGATGAGTGCGGACGGACGAGTTCGACACATTTAAATCCGTCAAGTCCTCTCCCAATAAGGACGTAACTTTGCATGAGTTAAACAATACAGCCATGAATGAGCGCATGTTGGAAATAAAAGCGCTGAATTAAATTCTCTCTCTGTTGTAGGCCTATATTTGCTCATCATTAGTCTCGTGAAGCCGCTTCATACTGCTGCTCACTCAGCGGTTGATGCTCAGGAAATGCTTCAGCACGGCCGCCGCATGTAACTTTTAACAAGATTCACTTGTTTAAAACACCTTAAATTGTAGCAACATTTACTATATAACCATTATTTCGCTAATAAACATCTAAATAAATACAACTCTATGGAAATTAATTATTTATTATCTCCGCGAGCGATCGCAGTTACAAATAATTAATATTGTTATATTGTATACTTCTTTGTAAATGCACATAAACCGCGCTGTCAGCAGGCATTTCATAATATAGAAGGACAAAAACATTAATAATTCTGATATAACATTCCAGTTGAGAAATGCAATAAAATACGATTTAAAAAAAAAAGTTTGTTATATTCCAATATTCCAGAGAATATTATTCAGTAAATTAACATTATCCAGTGAATTATGCTTGACTCTATAGGCCTATTAAACAGCTTATAAACCTACTACAACTGTAGTTTAAAATGAAGTTGATATGACTCCTGTCCTTTATTTATTTTCTCCATTTGAAAACATTAGACATTCTACATTTATTTTGCTTATTGTTAATATTACTGCTGTTGCTGCTGATGCTTTTTATAAATAAAATGTTTTTTATTGTTGTAATATGAAGATTAAATTTAACATGAAAGACTGCAAATTTTCAACACTTAAAAAAAGATGTCTGAAAAGAGGAAAAACCAAAGTGAAATATGTTCTAACTTCACTCAGTCATTTATTTACTTTATAACAGTAAATAAATATCGGTTACGCATATCGGTTATCGGGCACATAAACATGCAAATAATTGGTATCGGTTATAAAAAATCAATATCGGTCGATCACTAGTTTTTATTTTTTAAAATACATTTTAGTCTTGTCTTTTATCATCAACGATATTGCATATTGACATAGTCACAGTTATCATTTATTGACCTTATTGCCGTCTCATCATCATCTCGTTTTAGTCATGGGAAAAAAAGCTCGTCAATTAACATTTTTTGTCATAGGTTTAGTTAACGAAATTAACACTACTGAGAACAGCCCTAACAGGCTTAACCCTAACCTTAATCCAGGGGTATCCAATCCTACTCCTGCAGAGTGACTTTCCTGGAAAGTTTAGCTTCACCACACCTCCCTGTAAGTTTCTAGTGATCCTGAAGACCTTGATTAGCTGATTCAAGTGTGTTTAATTAGGGCTGGAGCTAAACCCTGCTAAACCCTAACCCCAACCCTAACACCAACCAATAATAGACCTAAATCCAAAGGGATATGATAGATTTATGCAAATGATGTACAAGCCCCTTTACCTTGGCAAAATCATGTTCACCTAGTTGGTGGACCTTGTTATGACTTATGATCTTGGTCAAGCTAGCTAGATATACAGTATACTACCTTTTTCCACCAGTTACAACCAACCTGACCAACATAATCTGCTTTGACCTGGTTTTTCCAGCAGGTATGCCACTGCTTCCTCCTCAAACAGACTCAACAGCACTGACTGTGAAGGTCATTGAGTGTGTGTATGTGTGAGAAAGAGAAATTTGGCGAGAAAGACAGGTTCAGGCCTGCAATCCCAGACTGCTTCATCCATCACAGGCTTGATAAGGAGAATGTTTAATTACACGTCTTCACCCCGTGATCCAAAGCCTCCACACTGAGCCACCAGCCCTCCTCCACCTCCCTGCCCGAGGAGATCTCGCTCCCTGGGACACCCACCCTCTCCCGCCCCCCTCCTCCAGTCTGAGAGGCCAGATTCAGTAAGCCGATCCAGCAGTAAATCAATACTGGCCTAATTCTGAATAATTGAGGTTATTACAGTGCTGTCATGCTCCCTGTGTGAATTCCCCGTTGCACGAGTGGGGCCTCCTCGAGTCGGTCCCCTCCCCTCTCAACACGCCACAAATTCAGATAATTAAAGATTGAAAAGCGCTCCTTTAGTTTTTTTCTTCTTTGTCTTGCGCTCTCCATTTTTGATTTTGTCAGGCGTGACCATGCACATCCTGTGCGTGTGATCTTTCGGCGGGAGATCTCGCCTCAGCTTGCTATTGTGTGCTGCATCTACTTCCTATTTACCTGGCAACAGTGCTATCCCAGGCTGGTGCTTTGTTTCTTTTTATTCGTCTGTACTGTACAGCATTGGTGGGCTCTGGGTGGGACGCAGAGAGAGGGAGAGGTGCCATGGGCACTAGAGGGCACAAGATGCATATGAAAGACTCTCCGGTTGGGAAAAAAAGCTGCTGAGAACCAGCTGAACTTAATTTTCACTCAACACAGAGAGCTTGTGAAGAAGAGTTTTGAAAGAAGATTTCATAAGACCTTGATGGCAAATAATAAAACAACATTGCGTGTACTGAAAGTTTGTCTAGCTGAAATGTTTATTGTTTTGACTGTAGATATCAAAAGCATGAATAAATGAATAAAATATCTATAGACACATCAAAATATATTTACATACAATATTGCATACTTAAAATTTGATTAAATTGTAGAGTAGAACTCATCCTAAGCCACTCCAGTGTTATGTTGTCAGATTGTTGGCTTGTAGAGTTAATTATTGTATTATATGTTTATAATATATTTTATAAATTATCTGAGTTTTAAATGGCTGAATGAATTTCCACTGTACACATTATTATTATTATTATTATTATTATTATTAATTAGTACTGTAAAATTTTCAAATATATTTTGACAGACAATATACAATCTTAATCCAAGTCCAAGTATGTAAAATTCATAATTAATTAATAATTAAATATTATTTTATTTATAATAAAAATAAAATATTTGTAATAAAATAGTATTATTTAAATTAGAAATGCAAAAATCGCTTATTATTCTGGTGGTGATATTCCATTCTTGTATTTATACTGATCTAATGGTATTTTATAAGGGGAAATAATAATAATAATAATAATAATAATAATTTATTTAAATTCTAATATTATTTTGTACCGCTGACTGTTTTTTGCAGTGTGGGTCATTTGCTTTTCTGTCCCACAAACATTATGTCTACATTGTCATTTTCAACAGTGATGAGTGTCAGTGCAAATATCATTTCAAATCTCCTCTAGTAAAGCACCAGTCCAGTTATAAAATATCCTTTTTTACAACCGTCTTACCTCACTGTCACTTCTCCAGACACACAGAATATTCTGAGAATGTTCACTGAAGTGAAACCATGCAACTGAGGTGTCATGACACTTCAAGCCTGAGATCAAAGCCCCGTGCCGCCTCTCCAGAGCTCCTCAGAAGCAGACAGACGGGTAGAGCGCAGACAGACAGCCTGACAGAGAGTCAGACGCAGAGGCTGCAGTGCGTTAGGAGTTTGTCAGAGGTGCTGAGCCAGTGCTGTGTCACGCACATGGAGGGCTGTTATGACACTCGTGGCACTGACAGTCGTGTTCATAATCACTGTAGGGCCACAGACCCACTGCTGAGCCAGAGAGTCATAACAGGAAGGCGTCTTACATTTTTATGGAAGGCATTGGTCGTGTGTGTTGTTGATGGGTGTAATGTGGCCGCAGAACATATTTACACTTAAGGCACACTTAAAAATACATGAATTTCATTGTGTTCGATAACAGCATTTTAGACTAAATGACATTTATTTTAACACACAAGCATGTTTTAAGCACTTTTAGTGAATTTCTTACGTCTTAAATGATAAAACGCTTGAGTTAAATTGCAAAAAAATTGCTCAGAAAGTTTCAAAGGTTTAGCATAATTTCTTTGAAAATGTCACATGGTTTGATGTTTTATTTAAAATGTGGTGACATTTAAAGGGATAATTCACACAAAAATGAAAATTTGCTGAAAATGTACTCACTTTCAGGCCATCCAAGATGTAGATGAGTTTGATCTTCATCAGAACATTTGGAGAAATGTAGCATTTCATAACTTTCTCACCAGTGCATCCTGATTCAGACTATTTTCACTTATAAATGGTGCTTGATCTGCACATATTTCTCTCCTGATTCGGACGAGACATTGTTTTCACTGGAGGAAGCGTTATTCAGGACTCGTTATTCAGGACTTGCTAAAGGACTTGTATTTTGGCCAGAAGCTATGGTAAGAAGTTAAAAACATCTTAATGTTGGATTTGTTTCTTATAAACACACAACTTTTGTATTCTCAACATGTTAACTGATGGACTGGAGTGGTGTGGATTATTGTGATGTTTTTATCAGCTGTTTGGACTCTCATTTTGACGGCACCCATTCACTGCTGAGGATCCATTGCTGAGCAAGTGATTGAATGGAACATTTCTCCAAATCTGATGAAGAAACAAACTCATCTGCACCTCGGATGGCCACTTAAACTATTCCTTTAAGTGTGGTTTAAGACCATGTCTCCCACTTTAACTTGAAAAACAAGTAACTCTTCTTCTACTTTTTTTCCTTCTTTTGCCCATATTATTGTATTCTCCACACTTTTTCAGTGAAAATAGGCCATGCTGTGCTGTTTTTGCAGTCAGTGCTGTCTGTTTTTGTTGCTTGTATTATCTGTTTCTCACTTGTTTGCTGTTCGTGAAACTTATTTGTCCCTGTGTGGCCCCTATAAAACAAATTGATTCCTTTAGGCTAAACCTCAGACTTCACACACACATCTTCTCAAGCTACTTCAGTGTGTACTTTGGCTAAAGAAAGTTTTAAAGTGTCATAGACTGGTAATTGTGGTAGTACACAATAAGAGAAACACAATACAGTAACACAGTGAGGGGAAATGGTGGAATCAAGCTGTCTGAACCTTATATAAGGCTGGGAATCTAGAACCAGTAACATTTTTAAAAGAAGTAATATATTAAGAAGTAAGAAATGAATATTCTAGAAGTTGCCTGAATATTTTGCGTAACAAAAATGTATTGAAAAAGGAGTGTAATGATACGTTTGAAAACTTAACAATCATTGTAAACACTGAGTAATTTTATATCACAATTCTGAATATATTGTGAATATACAACATATTACTGAGGAAGTATTCGGTACATATACTAATGAAGTAAGGATGCTACTTTAGAAAGAAAATCAAACACACAGTTTTACAGGCTAGATTCTGTGAAGTCAATCCGGCAGAAGCATTTGTGAATATAATGTGAGGGACAGATCCGTGGCCTGTGGAAAGTGCTCTCTCTTGCTCTTTCTCTTCCTCATATATTCTCTCCCAGTGGAGTTTCTGTCTTGCAGATGTTGGGTAATGACAGGGGTTTCCCTTGAGGCCTTCTCTAGGCCCAGACAACCAGACCTGCCTCTTTGTGATGGTGTGTGTGTGTGTGTGTGTGTGTGTGGCTCATAGGCCACCAGGGGGAATGGTGCAGGTAAACATATCAGCCAGCATCTCTCAATCTGCCATAGCTGAGCAGAGGAAGGCCACGCTGCAGCCTTTGCTTCTCTTCTTTGTCTTTAGATTCATTTGCATGGGATATTGTGAAATATTATTATTAATTCAAAATGGCAGTTTTCTATTTTAAGATATTTTAAAATGTAAATTATCCCTGCAATTTCAGCATCATTACTCCAGTCTTCAGTGTCACATGATCCTTCAGAAATCCTTCTAATATGCTGATTTGCTGCTTAAGAATCATTTCTGATGATTACCAATGTTACAAACAGTTGTGCTGCTTCATGTTTTTATGGAAACCGTGATACTTTTTTTCTGGATTCTTGAATAGAATGAATAGAAAATTCAAAAGAACAGCATTTATTTGAAGCAGAAATAAATGTCTTTACTGTCACTTTTGAGCAATGTAATTTGTCCTTGCTAAATAAAAGTATTAATTTCTTTTGAGGAAATCTTACTGACCCCAAACTTCTGAATATGCTTTTTAGTAAATGTTATTATATTACACATTTTGAATATATTTGGCAACAGTGGCAGGAAAAAAAAAATCAAAATCCATTTCATAAAAAAATGCATACATATTGAGACTTTTTTGTCAAAAGGAAAATAAATAAATAAATAAATATATAAATAAATAAAATAAAAATAAATAATAATACTAATAATATTAGATGTGTGTGTGTGTATATATATATATATATATATATATAGCTTTGTTTCAAAGCCATTTTCTTCACTCTGGTTCTGTTTCTAATTTTCCTAAAAGTAGTATGTTACATGTAAACGAAAAAGGAACATGAAATTGTACATGGATGACGAATGCCATTATAAAGAACAATATGAAAATACTTTCAGTGATTTTTTTTCTTTTAAAATATCTGTCAGGTTCAAGGTTTTATAACATGCATCATCTTTCAATAAAGCACTCAGATCGACTGCACAGAAATACAGAGAATAGTATCTTTAGTCCGTACCCAACAGCATTTCTCTCTTAATAATCATCATCATCTTCTTCTCTGTTGTCCTCTCATTGACCAGCATCTACACAAGACACTTGGAGAACTTGAGAAACGATGATGTTTACATGCCCTACAGGCTGGACACACCAGATTAACTGACTCTTTACCAACAATCAGTTCACACAGAAATACTATTACCTTATTTTCAGGGCATTTCATAATCTTACTGTAATCTTTACCAGCACAGGAGTGTGCAATATATGAAAAATGAGTGAATAATTACTGATATGACTGATTAAGACAGGATTACAATCACGGAGAAGTTCTGGTAATTATTCCATTCCCTCGGTTCACCATATAAACCTAATCGAACAACTTTCTCTCCCTGACCTTTTCCTCCATCACTGGTTCATTTGTCTGCCTAGTTTCTCTCCCTCATTTTCTGGCTCTCTATTACGGTCAGGGGACAGTTGAGAGGCAGTGAAGAGACGTTCGTGAAATCTCCTGTAGCACTTGGTGGTTTTGATGATTATGGTCATTTTTCGGTGCCTCCACATGATCAGTCTCTCTCATCTCCCTCACGGTAATAGAGGTCAGACCCGAAGACTGACGCTATCTTCTATGTGTCTGTCTGTTTTCACCCCTGCCGACCTTCTTCAGGTAGAAACCACTGCTTTGGGACACTCAAGGTGTGACGTTATCCAAATACCAAATGGCTTATTGTCATTTCTGTAGACTATAATCCAACATGGCCATAGTTTTCCTCTCATACGACTGCTTAATAACCCATCTGGATGGATATTCTCCCTTTCTTTGGCCTGGATGAAAGCCATTCAAGATGATGGCTCACTTATGCATCTGTGTGGAAACCAAGTCCGTCGCTTTTTCTTGAGTTCCTGCGATTCACGTTATCGAACAAGGCCGGTCTGCTGTGTTTCACAGACAACGGGACGCACACCTGACCTCAACCCCAGCCTGAATTTATTACATTCAGGGAGAGTTTGATTCAAAGGCCAAGCGTATCTCTGGCAGTCTGCCTGTGTGTGATGTAGAGTTTCAATCCTGAGAGACTCTGGGAAGAGTGCTATTCATTCACTCAAGGTTAAATATGAGCGTCTCGGGACGGCATGATAATGGCGATGGTGAAGCTATATATGAACATCCATTGTGTGGATAAACTGTTTCATGTGCAAGATTTTTTACTCCAATGCTAATTCAAATTGAAGATACTTATATATTTTGAACTTTTACCTTGTGAAAAACACTAGAAGGCCATAAGCAGGTTTATAAAGTGATTATGCTTTATACACCTGAATTACTTAAGTACTGTTGAAACTGAATACGCTGGTGAATTGTAAACAAGAACATACTTTTTTCTCCTTACAATTTCATTCAGTCATTCAAAGCGAGAACGCACTGGAAAATGTATATGGTCAAAAGTTATTCATGTTTTTGAGAGAAGTCTTTCACCGAGGTTTCATCATTTATTTGCTGAAAAATGCAGTACAAGCAGAAATATCGTGAAATATTATTACAGTTTTAAATAACTGCATATATTTTAAAATGTCATTTATTTTTTTGTTCCAGCAGCCTTCAGTGTCGGATTCTTTTATTCAGCAAGGACACAGTAAATTGATCAGAAGTGCCAGTAAAGACATATATAATATTACAGAAGATTTATGTTTCAAATAAATACTGCTCTTTTGAACTTTGTTAAATCAAAGAATGCAAAAAAAGTATCATAGTTTCCACAAAAATATGAAGCAGCCCAACTGTCAACATCAATAATCAGAAATGTTTCCCGAGCAGCAAATCAGCATATTAGACTGATTTCTGAAGGATCATGTGACACTGAAGACTGGAGTAATGATGCTGAAAATTCAGCTTTGATCACAGCAATACATTTCATTTTACATTTCATTTTTAATTTTAAATTGTAGCAATATTTCACAATATTACTGTTTTTACTTTGTTTTTAATCAAATAAATGCAGTGAGTAGAAGAAAAAAAATATTGTGTAAATCTTTACACAATAGTGTTAATAATGTTAATAAATGCTTAATTTATTATTTCAGTTTTAAAATAAAATGATTATGATATAAGATTATTACTGTTTAACATTTTATTTTCATGTTTCTCAAGATTTATGATGATTACAACTACAGTAGAAGTAGGTCACAATGATCCTCTAATTAGTGAGGTTGACTTAGAGTTTGAAGTGTTGATTTTCTAGTGTCTGACATTGAGCTTCTTTTAGATTTCAGACATTTTGCACAATAATGACTTTTTTCATGCAAAGCCTTTAAAAGTATACTGTGCACAAACAGATGCACTAGAAAGATTTTTTTATTTTTTTTTGTCCAGTGTCTGCACTAATTCTCTTCAGAAGCTATGAGTGATAAAATTCTTTTTTGGCATTTGAACTAGACTTGTGTGTATCTCTGAAATTTTCGTCAACATGGGCGTCTATTTTTGTCTAAATGTCTCCAGTTCCACTTCTAATGTTTCTTTTTCATCAGTGAATTAACGAGTCGGGTCAGTGTTGCCACCTTGTGGTCAAACTAATTCGTGCAGAAAAAGCAAGGCACAGAGTGCAAGCAGTTAGAAAAATCAAACTGTGCATGGTATATGACGATGATGAAACTTTTGTCGCATGCGCTCTACACACAACCTTGAGCACATCAAGTTGAAAATAGTGTTTTAAAATGTATCGCAAGACCACTACGTCCTTTAAAAAGATTAATTTTTTTGTCCAGTGTCTGCGATAATTATCTTCAGACGTTATGAGCTACAAAATTGTTTCTGTTGGTGTTTAAACTAGTTGCGTGTCTCTCTGAGCTCAAAAATTGCTTGTCAACATGGGTGTCTGTTGTTGCGTCTCCAGTTCCACTTCTCATGTTTCTTTTTCGTCAGTGAATCAACGAGTCGGGTCAGTGTTGCCACCTTGTGGTCAAACTAATTAGTGCAAAAAAAGCAAGACAGAGTACAGTCAGTTAGAAAAATCAAGCTGTGCATGTGTAATACAGGTACATGATAGGGATGCAACAGATCGTAGATGATCCGTGATCCGCATGGACCAGACCCCACGGTTCGGCATGCATGTGATTCGCAGATTAACTGTTAAGTTTAACCATCATAGAGTGAAAGTTCATCATTTGCATGTGTTTTGTTTTGCCAGTTTACCCATTCAAATAATTTTAAACCATTTAAGCAAAAGAGAACACACGTGCTGTTTTCTGCTGCTGCCGCACATACCCGAAGCGCGCACACGCAGAGAGAGAGGTGTGATTCTTCTTTCACGTCTCTTTGAACAGACACATACACACAAAGTTATGTTAAAAGACCCGTTTTGGCAAGTATTCTGGTAAACACAGTCTTAAGTGAACCGAAACAGCTGAGAAAGAAACTGGATGTGTGTCAGCATTAGGTACATGCATTTGGTCTTAAAGAGACAGCAACCTATAAATACCTGCTTCTGTCTGATATTTTTAACTTATGCAGTGAAGAACATTATTGTGTTATTTTACACTTAATTATTACATTTCTGCACCTGAATACTAGTGTTACTGACTTTATTAGTAACTTTACTTTGTATCCGTCTATGCTTGTAATTTGTGTAATTGTCCTTGTTGTATTACTGACTTTATTAGTTCAGCTAGTAGTTTTTGCTGTGGTATAGAAGTACTTAAAATAAGCTTTCAGTAATAAATGAAAGGCAAACTTTTTTTATGCTGATCCGAAAAATGATCCGATCCGTAACTCAAAATCCGTAATTTGATCCGAACCGTGAGTTTTGTGAGCCGTTGCACCACTAATATATGATGATGACAAATCTTTTGTCACATGCCTTCTACACATAACCTAGTGCATGCATAAAATTTGTAAGTTTTAAGACAGCACAACAAGTTGAAAATAGTGTTTTAAAATGCATCTCAAGACCACTACGTCCTTTTCCGTTGCACTGCGCTCCATCTATCTGTTTTTGAACACTTCCAATGTGACGCCCACCGAGTAGCAGTTTTGCACATCTAGCTGAAGCCTTTATTCACTGAGATCCATTCACACACGCTCCGTGTCAAACTGTCATGGGCGTTCGGGCCCGCTGCTGATGTGAGTCAGTGGCACACCGAGAGCCGAGCGAATGGCTGATCCACGCTCGCGTGTCAAGGACGGGCCGTTCTCGGCCCACATGCGCTCGGATGAGTAATAGCACTGTAACTGGGGGGCCTGAGCCGTTTGAAGTGCTCTTTCTTCCTCTTTTCCATCTTCTTTCTCTCCCTCAGCAGCTGCCTTGTCCCTAGATGCTGATTTTAATTACTTTCCTCTTGGATTTTGTGCATATCCAATGAAGGATTGAAGGGCACATCTTCTGACGAGCACTTTTTTATATTAGTTCTTATAATGCGGGCGTTTGAACTCAGGAATACTAATACGCACAATAGAGGGCCGCCTGTTTGAAAGGAGACGTGGACGCCGCTGTTTGAATGCGAATAAAGCGGAGAGGAGAAATGGGAGGAGTGCATGCTGAGGAGCTGCTGTAGGCAAATTGATTTGATTTATTTCATTTCCTAAAGGCGCTTGGCACGAATGACATCTGAAAGTGCTTTTGGAAACTATATTTAGACAGCAAGATAAATCGGGACACTGAGTGAATCAATAGAGGATCATAAACAAGAGTTCAGTTAACTAAGCGAGAGTCTGTTGGCGCTCGTGCAAGCAATTCATTTTGTGTAAACGGAGTATCGTGTTATTAAAAACTTTCACTCGAATCATATCTTGCGTGTCGTAAAGGGATCGATTGGGCCTGCATAGTGAATTCAAGTATTACTTTTGCACATTCTTGCAAAATCCACCTAAAACTGGCTTCAAATAGTTTCTGCAGGTCGTTTTCTGATCAAGATGATATATGTATATATACTGTACACACACTGCTGTTTGGGCTTTTTTTTAAAAAAAATTAATTAATAATTTTTACTTCTAGGCATCTAGACTTTCTAGAATCATTAAAAAAGTATCACAGTTTCTATAAAAATATTAAGGTATTACACAGTATTAACTTTTAGAATTTATGGTCACACTTTATTGTAAGGTCCAATCCTCGCTATTAGCAAACCATTAACTACGAAGTTTGTCTCAATATACTCTTAATTTGCTGCTTATTAATTGTTAGTAATGTAGTTGTTAAGTTTAGGTATTGGGTTGGATTAGGGATGTGGAATATGGTCATGCAGAATATGTGCTTTATAAGCACTAACAAACAGCCAATATGTTAATAATAGTCATGCTAATAAGCAACTAGTTAATAGTGAGAATTGGTCCCTATCCTAAAGTTTTACTGAATTTATTAACATTCAGAACATTCAACTTTTAGAATTTCTGTCAATCTGTCAAATATCAAATTGAAATTTTCTTTCTTTCTTTCTTTCTTTCTTTCTTTCTTTCAATTTAATGTTAAATAATTATATTTAACAAGTTTTTTACTATATACACTACTGTGCAAAAGTCTTGGGCACGTTAGTATTTTCACCCCAAAGAATGGTGTTCGGCCAGTTATTTATATCTTTTGCTGTAGTATGTCAATAGAAAATATCAGTTTACATTTCCAAACATTCATTTTGCCATTAATTTGAATAATCTAGTGAGATTTTAATAACAAGCAGTCTGCCAGCCCATTAGGAAATTGATTCACCATCATCAAATCTGTTCAGGATTACATGAAGAACAGATGAAACTTATATAGACTAACCAGAAGATCTGTAGCAACATCTTCAATATATTTTAAGAACCCTGGCCTAAAAAGCTACAATACTGTGAGAAGTTTCAGGCACTTGTGTAACATGCTGCATAAGGATGTTTTAGCAATATTGTCATAAATGGATTTTATTTATCAATTAACTGCAACTAAATCAAATCGATAATTGGTGTGACCACCTCGCTTAAAACAGCTTTACCCCTCAGCACTTCTGTAATATTGTTTTTCAGGTAGCTTATGAAAGGTTTCTTCAAGCTGTCTTGAGATATGGCCACAGTTCTTCTGGATTTAGTCTGTCTCAGTTTCATCTGTTTCTTCATGTAATCACAGACAGATTTGATGATGGTGAGATCAGATTTCCATGTGGAGCACTGGCTTTTGTCAGACTGCTTGTGCATTCAAAAAAAAAATAAAAAAAAATATATATATATATATATATATATTTTATGTATATATAATAGTAGAAACTTGTTCCTTAAATACAATTTATACAGCATTTTTGTAATACTATTTTTTTGTGATACTAAAAAGCCAACATTTTAAAATAAATAAATCATCTAAAACTAGTCATCCAACAACTAACTATATAATTAGTGAGGTTGACTAGTTTTAGATGATTTGTTTATTTATTTATTTATTTTGAAGTGTTGACTTTTTAGTCACGCTTTATACAATAGAAATTCTTTCAAAGCAACTTCACAGTATTGAACAGGAAAGTAATAATCAATGATACAAAAATGAGGCAAATCCAGATTCTGCTATAAATAATTTTTAGTTCTGACAATGTGTTGATGACTGTTTTTTTTTGCTGTCATGGCCTAATGGATAGAGAGTTGGACTTGTAACCCGAAGGTCGTGGGTTTGAGTCTCAGGTCCGGTGTGATTGGGCGGTGGGGAGTGAACAACCAAAGGCCCTCCAAACCAATACCACGACTGATGTGAGACCCTTGAGCAAGGCACAGACCCCCAACTGCTCCCCGGGTGCCGCAGCATTGGCTGCCCACTGCTCCGGGTGTGTGTTCACGGTGTGTGTGTGTGTTCACTGCTGTGTCTGTGCACTTGGATGGGTTAAATGCAGAGCACAAATTCCGAGTATGGGTCACCATACTTGGCCACACGTCACTTCACTTCATTTGTTTGCATATCCTATATAAAGGGTATTCTTTTCTTATCTAAACTAATGTTCGTCTAAACTACACAAAAAATAAATGTACAGTACACAACGTTCCTTTCTTAAGTGTTTGCATTTTCTCTACTTTTGAGTTTGTTTGAGCATTGGGTTCAGCACTCTGAGCGTGATCCACATGACATTATGAGCTCTACATCCCTCTGTAATTGTTTAGACTTTTTTCATTGTTGACCTGACTTTCTCAAACCCTCACATCAGCAGCGAAAGGTCTAACAAGGCTGAGACGGTGCTGCGCTTCCCTTCTGGGCCGAATAAGAGTAACGCAGATGGCCCAGGGTTTATTTCATTAACGCAGAGAAGGGGAGCAAAGCTTATTGGAATTTTTACATTCTGTCAGCACTGTGTAGGTAGAAGCAACACGGGCGTAAAACGGCGAATGAATTCATTTCCCCCGACTCGCGCAGCTCAAGAGAAACTTCAAAGGCCAGTGCTAAAAATCTCGGCCAAGTGGATTTGAAAGGATGAGTCTCTAATCTGTTTAAACTTTGCTTGCGCTGTGTATTTTCACACCGCCTTCCCCACCTCCTCAGCTAACTCGCTCTATTTTTCTTTTCATCATCACTTTCAGGTGCAAAAATACCTGTCTCACCATATCTGTCTCGGCGAATAGAGGTCAACAAACTGCGTCCGTTTTTAGTTTTGTCATCGAAATTAGGCTACATTTAGCTTTCTAGTGTTATCACGCTGCCTCGCATCGAGCTAATTTCAGCGCTATCTTCAGGTTCCCGACCGGGCACAGGAACGCAGTGAATGTTCCCCATGTGGCAGCACTTTTGAAAAATGTATTAAGGTGAGACACAAGGGGGATTTGGAGCGAGAGGGTTGGACTTATTGTCTGAATATTTGATGTTGTTAATGAGAAGCAGAACAGGTTTAAGCACTCAGCATGAGGAAGGCCCGGGCTACCGAAATAATGGATAGATAAAACTATGAAATATTCAAAGGCTGAAGTGTGATGAGAAATGTTCAGTAAAGCGTGACGGAAACGGGCCCAAGCCTCGCCTCAAAGACCTTCAACTGAGACTTTTTTTGCGTGACCTTAAAGTTTCTGATTCTCCTGACTTTGTCGCTTACATAACAACAGGAGTTATTCTACAAGAAGGTGAGAAAACTTACTTGTCTTTACTTCTTGTTTGGGAGGCTACTGACGAATGGTGTGAGATAGTCGCTGATGGATGTTTGATTTATGGAAGGAGGTGGAGATAGGCAGGAGAATCTGAGGCTAAAATGAAATGGGACGGTACCAGGATGGTGTGTAACCTTTCAGAGGAGGAAAGTAAATGAAATATCAGTCCTTAATGGATGCCCTTGCAACTAAACGATGACAAATGCTCAGCATTACAGACAGTGAAGAGAGAGAGAGATACCTTACCAAGAGACATATTCCTTACCATGTACCCTGGTATAACTAAATATTTGTTCTGACATGGTACCGTGATATTGAGATTTTTAGACAGCACCGTGATGGTAATGGTAATACCATGATATGTTCTAGAAGGTACCAAGCAAATATCATGCTAATGGTATTTTAATGGTATGACTGATATTTTATATATTGCATATGAATAATATATAATATTAATTGTATAATAATGTTTTTCTCTAAACCAGTGAACAAAATAGTTAAATATTTGTTCGTCCATTCGTTCGTTGGTTGGTTTAGTTGTTCTGTGAAAAAGGTGCTTAAATCTCAGAAAACATTAAACTCAGGAGAAGTTTCATATTATTCTCATCATCATCATCATTATTATTATTAGTAGTAGTAGTAGTAGCAAGAGTAGAAGTATTTAATTTAGTTTTTATTTTTATTTTGGTTATACATTTTTTTAATTTACATTTTTACATTTTTATTTACATTTGTGTAACTTGATAGATGCAAACTAAAAGATGAGAGCAGATGAGATGCTGCTTTACATTTTAATACTAAAGTTATAAAGTTTCAGAACAGTGTCACATCATAAATATGAGTGTAAAAGCCAAGGTTTAAGGTGTTGTAAAGTAGTGTGAAGTGTCAAATCTAAATTGTTCTCTTTATAATCAACAGTATGCAGACTACTATGCAGACAGTATGCAGATTAGACTATAGTTTACTGCTTCCTGTTGAACTGTCACACTGCAGTATAAATGCTATGGCATCATTTCCTCTGGTTGACACTGGTTGTGGAATCATAAATTGTATGTACCATCATACGACCCACTTTTATGGCCCATTGTTACCTTTCTGCTGGCATTTTGCTGTGAAAGAACAGAAATGTCATGCTAGTTTGGAAGCAATTTTCCTAAGTAGTAACAGTTGGATGCTTTGGTTGATAAGTTCATTTTGCCAGTTTTCATTCATACTCTCATCCTTTACCAAAGTGCTTTGTGTTGTTTCCTTAATGTCTGGTTTTATCCATAATTGCTGAAATAAATGCTGGGTAAATGAGTGATTTTAGAGCCTTTTGGATGATAGAAATAAACCTGGTTAAAACCTGTTGCAATTTGCTGTGAGCAACTAACATAATGCTTTTGGCTGAAGGGTGCACACCATATGTTCTTTGATGACCCTTCATTTGGACTGAACTGCAATTCCCATTGACAATTTTTGATTAGAAGCCCATTAAATTAACCACCCTTGAAATCCTGGCAAGTCCAAAGCGCCTGGCAATGCTGTCATCCGATGGAGGTTGGCGCGAATGAATATGCGACGCAGACGATTGTTTTGCGAGCAGATGTGTTTTGTTGTTTGTAACCGAATGTCATTCATGAGCTGGCCTCATTCTACACATTCAGTATGCTTTGCATTTTTGAGGCTTTCAGACGTGAACAAGTTCAGAACAGTTTCTGCTGTGGAATAGCTGCACTACTGAAGCGTACTTAATTATTTCATTAAAAATCCCCTTCTCTTTCTAACATCTTGGGAACGAAAATATGTAAATATTTTTACTTTCATCCTTAAATTCTAGTAAAATATGAACTAATTTGAATTGAGTTGCCAGAGGCCAAAAGCTTGAACTTAGCTTTACGTTGAAGCCGTTTGATACGTCGTGGTGCCGCTTTTCTGCCGTGTTTGTAGTTTGTTTACTTTATTTCGCTTGCTTCAGATTTGTCAAGTCCAAAACATTTATTTTTTTCAGCCGGTGATAAGTTCACAGAGTTTCTTGCGCCGTAAGACTCCTTTTTGTAGCCCAGAGGAGTTTAGTAGAGGTTGCACACAAATGATTCACTCGCATTAATCCCACAGCCTTGAGCTCCGTGTGGATTCACTTACAAAGTAAAAAACCCTGACAGCTGATGAAACTTTGACCGCTCGTTTATCCGACCGGTTGGACGTTTCGCCGCGAGCCAGTCTATTGAGCCACGGCGTCTAATCAAGTTGAGTTGAGTTACTTTGAGCTTTCTCTGGTTGTGTGCGATGCCACCGCCAGAGGGTCGGCTGGTCCGCTTTCATGGTTCAGGCATAAAATCCTGGCCATGCTCCCATTGAAATGTAGTTTGGAGGTGAGAATTTGATGAGGAATAAAACTTTATTAATCCTCAGCAGGTCTGCTTGGAGGAAATTGGTCATTTGAAGGCCCGTGTCGTAATTGTACGCATAGCTGCAGGAATGTCTCGGTTTTATCTTGTTCGCCGTCGCAGCCATTAAGGTCAAAATGACTCGTTTGATAGCAATTGAACGACATCCATCCTGCTCAAAAAAGGCTTTTGAAGTGCTGACGGTGTTCTGCTTATGCTAATGTATAGTTGTCTCCTTTACTTGTTGAAGTCGACTTCTGATTCATCCTATAGTTGCCGATCACATTGTCCACGTTGATCCTGGAAAGATCACACGATATCTTGACTGTCAAAGTTAATGGAACAGATCCGCACATCAGGGTCCTGCTGTAATCACCTGACACTTCCCACCGCGAAAGCCTCGAGATCAAAGGGGAAAGACATGAAAGGCATTGGGAAGATTCACCTCACTTCTTTCCTTGGGTTTTCCTCTTCCTGTTCACTCTGATAACGAATGGTTGACCCTGTAGCGTGCATAAGAGGACATGTTAGGTGTGACTAAAGCTTGAAGTATACTTCGGTTTTTGTGTGTATTTAACTAGTCAGTTTGTCCACTAGGTGGCAACACTGAATCAAGGCCATTGGTTTACAAACGAAAAAAACGGATATGGGGCGACAACAACAATAAACTACTGAAGACGGCAACAATAATAGTTGTTGATGTTGATGAACACTTGTGTCAGGTGGTTCAGAGATTACGAAACTTTTGAAGACATTTTTATTGCTCATAAACAGACAAAGGTGAAAAGTTCTAGTGATGGACGCTTTTCAAAACCTTTGTGAATCATTTGTTTCATATCAGTGATTCGGAGCATGTATCAAACCACAAAAGTCACAGGATTTCAGTAAGCAAGGCTTCGATATGTCATAACTTTTTCAAAATGTTGTGAAATTTCATGGGTTCGCCACTAGAGGGTGATCATGGTGAGTTCATGAACCAGTGTCTATGTCATTTTTACCTGATCTCAGATCAGTTTTATACATTGGTAGACATTTTAATGACACATTTGTATAATAAAAAGGAAGCGTTAATAGTCTCTTATTGGCCTGATTAACCTCCACATAAGGCCTCCACAAAACAAACAAAATAATTTTAAAAAGAACACGTACCCTGTATTATACACTTCATATTTAATGACATTTGATGATTTTTACAATTGCATTTTATAGATGACACGTTCAGTAAATCATTTGCAATTGGTTTGTAAAAGGTGTTTTTATGCATGTTTGTTTTGATGGTTTTATTACCCACATTTATATTTGTTTTGCCTTATGTCTGTTCTAGAGACATTTTATTACAGCGTTTTGATAAAACTCTAATATGTTTCCTTTTGAAATATGTTTCAAATTCAAATTGTAACATCAAAATGCATTTATGAATGTAAAATGTGATTAAAGTGTCAAAACCGTGATTAAAGTCAAAATCGCAATGATGCTAAAAATAAAAAAAAAATAAAAATCATGACAGCCCTACTGTGTAAGGCCAATAAATGTTGAAATTAAGTGTTACTTAGTGTATTTTTGCACAATATTAATATAGTGAGTTGTATTAGGTTTTAATGTTCTGTTATGTTGGGGTTTATAGGGATTCCTGTTATGCTGCAGTTTTGAAGAGTAGAGTCTGTGGTTTAGTTAAGGAAATGCTGCAAAACTTTAATGTTACACTGTATGATCTGCATGTTTAACTTAAATTTGTTGAGTTCTGCTAACTTATTAGGGTTTACTGTGTAGGGTATGAAAGCATCTGCCTTTTTAAATCGGAAATGAATATAGCAATACATAACAATATGATTTAAATTCTGAATCAACCAGAAACTTTATGATTTGTTAATGATGGCTGTCACCTCACAGGGTTTGGCTGCCATCCCAGATTTATATAAATTTCATCGCTTCTGGTTTCTCGTCACAATCGTCTCTCACCAAAACATGAAACTGATCCGTCAGCGGTTTATTTGTAACCATCATCATTAGCATTTCAAAACAGTGCAGACAAACAGTGTCTGTTTCTGGCAGGACACGTCCATTCTTATCTTCTTATGTCCATATACAGAAACAACAACTAAGGAAGGAAATTGAAGTATTGTATTGCAAATCTGTGATAGAACAGAACTGAACCGGGCCTGTAGCACAAAAACAGCCCTTGAACAATTTGTGCACTTAAGATAACAGGCCTGTGGATGCTTCTAAAACCCCACAATCTCTTTGCCTCAGACTGGAGCGGTTTTTCAGAGAAGGTCACAAGAAACTTTATTTTACTTCAGTCTTTTTTCATTTCTGTTTTGTTTATGCTTTTTTCTAAAAGGATAAAGATGACAGTCATGGATGTGAGGCATGCTGGACTTGTTTTTCTGTGTATGCTAGGAATAAAAATTAGTGGTGGTTTAGACTGGTAGAGAGTTTTGAGTTTCAGCAGTTGCAACTAAAGTGCAACTCTTTGCAGCAGTCTTCACTTAGATATGTTTGATTTAGTTTTCTAGTTATTAATACACAACAAGATATGATTAAATGATTAATGAACACATTTGTGTGTATACAAGTATGGCAACATTCTGAATCTGTTTATAAGAATCCTCTAAACTTCTGATTGTTATTTATTTATTTATTTAGATATATTCTGGTTTTAATGTATTCTGATTATTCAAATTCTCAATATATTGGTTTTTAAAAGTATAGTCTTTTTTCTAGTTCTAAATCTACTACTAATTTATTTTTTAATCTGCTGACTAAATTCAAAATTTTGAATCTACTTTTCTGATTAAGATTCTTCTGATTTTCAGTCTATTGATTTTGTATTTTGTATGTTTCTTATCGCAATTCTTCTTATTCTGAATCTACTGATATTGATTCTAATTTTAAATTTACTGATTCTGAATCTACTTAAAGTATTTATTTTGACTGAATTTTTTAATCTGTGTGTCCTGATTCTTTGGACTGTCAATTTACTGTAATGATTGCTTCATTCATTCATTCATTCATTCATTCATTCATAAATCTAAATCTACTACTAATTATTTTTTTTAATCTACTGATTCCAATTTTGAATCTACTTTTCTGATTCAAATTCTTCTGATTCTATGTCTACTGATTTTGTATTTTTATGTTTCTGATTATAATTCTTTTGATTCTGAATCTACTGATATTGATTCTGATTGATTTTAAAACGACTGATTCTGAATATGAATCTACTTAAAGTACTTTCTAATTGATCATTCATTCATTCATTCATTCATTCATTCATTCATTCATTCAAACCTACTTCTGAAACTGCTGATTTTAATTTTTAAACTACTGTTTTCAATTTTAAGTCTTCTGATTTTGGTTTTGAATTTATTCTAATTCTCAGTCTGCTGTTTTTGAATTGTGTAATTCTGATTCCAGTTCTTCTCTTAATATTGTTTCAGGTTTTGAAACTACTGATTCTTATTCTGTTGATTCGGAGCAGAATAGTTTTCAGAATTTCCTTTGTTCACCTGAAGCCACTGTATAGAAATGGACATGGTGACTTTTTTACTCTCTCAAAAGCAGTGTTTTTGTCATTTCCCCCTGCAGGGACTCTTGAAACGCCAGAGAGCTGTAGCTGCCAGCTAAAACTGCAGTTTACTGGCTATTCATGAGCTTCAGTGCATTTAGGCCTAAAGACGAGCCTCTTAAGTCCCCATAAATACTGTGTGATTTATAAACAAATACCCCGTTTGATTACGAGTGCAGGCTGAAGTGACTGAAGTGAGCTTGTTTGTGTGGCGGCTCTCCAACTGAGGACTGTGTGTGGAAAACGGTTGAGCTGCACAATTAGCAAACAGGCATGCATCTAAACATCAAGAACTGTCATTCATATACAATTGGATGAAAGATAATGATGCTAAAGAGGTTTGTGTCAAGAATGTACAGCTATTCAGAATACTAATTATTATTAGGATGATTTTAGGATGATATTGTTTGAAATGTTAATACGTCATGGTTCTTTTAAATGGTTCTTTTAAAATATGTGTGTAGTTTTCTTTCTGTTCTTAAAACTATCCAAAGAGACACATTTAGAGCCAGAAGAGGCTCTGTAAGGCAGTCTCTCTAGCGAGACGAGCAGAGGTCATGGTGATAAGCAGTCTGTTAGCGCAGTGGCTGCATCGTCGTCTTAAGGGCATTTATTTGACATGCTTTAATTGGGCCAAAGAAACAAATGAGAAGTCACTTTAAATTAGGCTGATCATAAACCATTTGAAAATCAGAGCATGAGCGAGAAAGACAGTAGAGAAAAATATAACTGGACTCCTGGTCACAGTTCTGCCTGCTAGCGAGGAGTAAATAGCTGAATGTGAATCATAGAGCCAGAGTTTACAAATCAACAGACGCAAACTGCTTCGTACAATAGCGTCTCTGTGTTGGCTTACATGTGACTTGCTGGTTCCATTTATTCCGGTGGATGTGTGAGCCGTTAATGTCGGCAGAAATCAGGACAAAAGCTGATGAATTAAACTCCCCGCTAACTCCTCTATGCAATTTTCTCATTTTTGCAGCATTATGCAGTGCAGGGGTGTGTGACTCTGAACAGTTTTTCCACAGTGGATGCGCTCACCATTTAATAAAACCGTTCTTTTCAAATGTATCATAGTATAAGTTTTAATTTCTCACTTTCTCTCAGAATAGGAGTCAACCCATAGGAATATTTTATTGCTCGCAGGTTGCTCTTTCATAGCTCTGGAGACTATCAGATGTTTGATTTTGTCTGAAATGTGCTTAAATAAAAATAAACAGAGGTACATACATGACATACAGCACAGCGGGAGTAAAGAGCTAAGAAATGAATGGAGAGAGTTGTGTGTTTCTTGATAACCAATTTTTGGGTTGCATGCTTTGGTATCTTAGAAATCTAAGCAAAGTTTCAGATAAAATTATTTATATATAGATATAGATATAGATATATAGATATATACACACACATATACGGTGGTGGGGGTAACACATTACAAGTAATGAGTTACGTAATCAGATTACTTTTTTCAAGTAACTGGTAAAATAACGCATTACTTTTAAATTAACAAGAAAATATTTGAGTTACTTTTCAAATAATTAACGCAAGTTACTTTGTTTTCCTATTTATTCACTGACACCTTTCCTGTCCCCGTGTTGAGAGAAATTGGGAGTAAGTGCAGGCATTTTCTTCAGCCTGAGGCTTATTAATTTCACTCTTTGGTGTGAAAGGGCCTTTACAGTGGCCAAAAATGTAACTTTTGGGTTTTCTGTTATTAAAAGTAAATAAGCAAGCCCAGCCCAGGTGACAAAAATTAACGCAAAAGTAACAATGCATTACTTTCTATAAAAAGTAACTAAGTAATGCAATTAGTTACTTTTTTATGGAGTAACACAATATTGTAATACATTACTTTTAAAAGTAACTTTCCCCAACACTGTGTGTGTGTGTGTGTGTGTGTGTGTATTTTTCTGTATACATGAAAATTTCTATTTGCCTTTATATAGGAAGGTGGTCCCTCGCAGGGTATTTACATATGTGACCCTGGACCACAAAACCAGCCATAAGGGTCAGTTTTTTTGAAGGCAGTGGCTGTTTGCACTAAGTGTGAATAGCAATAGATGCTATTAACACTCAGTGTAAATAGCAATTAGATGCTATTTACACTAAGTGCAAATAGCATATTTTTTTAGCGATAGATGCTATTTACACCAAGTGCAAATAGCAATTGATTCTATTTACGCTATGTTAAAATAGCAAGCTTTTCTGCTATTTATACTACTTACTGCAAATAGTGGCAATCATCTGCACCTCAGTATTGTAGTACATTATAAAACAGTATGCAATAATAGTGTATTGAGTCTAAATTATAGTTTTAATTCAAATTATTAAATGGATACCACCTTATTGGGACAATAAAGCCCTCCCTACACTTACCCTAACCCTACCCAATACTTTTATTTTCAACTTTTTGATTATTTCCTTAATTTTTATTGAAAATAAATGCCTTTCTGATGCGATATGAGATTTGAAAAGGGAGAAAAAAAGTTTGGCAAAAGGCAGGTTTGAACTCGGGTTGATCACATCACAAAGCATGCACCTAACCATCTACACCACTGAAACTGATATTGAACTACCGTCTTTTTTTTAGTGTTGACTAATCCAATCACGCGTTAGTGGGCGGAGTTAGTGTAAATAGCCTTTGCCAACAAGGCGGGCTATTTGCACTTAGTGTAAATAGACACTCCGTTTTTTGAAATTGAGATTTAAAAATAATCTGAAAGCTGAGTAAATAAGCTTTCCATTGATGTATGGTTTGTTAGGATAGGACAATATTTGGCTGAGATACAGCTATTTGAAAATCTGGAATCTGAGGATGCAAAAAAATCTAAATATTGAGAAAATCGCCTTTAAAGTTGTCCAAATGAAGTTTTTAGCAATGCATATTACTAATCAAAAATTAACTTTTTATATATTTATGGTAGGAAATTTACAAAATATCTAATATCCAAATTAATATCCTAATGATTTTTGGCATAAAAGAAAAATCAATAATTTTGACCCATACAATGTATTTTTGGCTATTGCTACAAATATACCCGTGCTACTTAAGACTGGTTTTGTGCTCTAGGGTCACATATAGTTATGTCAAATAGATCAAGCAGTGTGATTAACATTACTGTTTTTCTCTCTTTAGCTGGTGGCGGTGTACGAGGAGCAGGACCCCCATCATGGTGGTGATGGCACCAGCGCGAGCTCCACAGGCACCCAGAGTCCAGAGCTCTTCAGCACGGGTGAGCTCAACTCCAGCAACCTGTCGGCCTTCCAGCCCTACCAGACCAGCAGTGAGATCGAGGTCACTCCATCGGCCCTCAGGACCAGTGAGTCACCAACCCATTCAAACATAGCACTGTGTCCTCACCAGACACAACGTGACACGTTTCCATCAGAAAATACTCAGAATCCTTCATTGTGTTCAATGAAGGATTATTAGTTTGATTATTTTGATTCTGTTAATTCTGATTTTTACAGTACTTATTCTGATTTGATTCTAGCTTTAAGTCTGCTGATTCTCCTTGTTGTGAATCTCTGTGATTTGATTCTTCTGATCATCAGTCTGCTGATTTCTTATTTTGAATGTACTAATTCTGATTGTTCTGAATCTGAATCTGCCGTTTTTGAAATTTCTGTTTCTGATTTGATTCTTCTGCTCACCGGTCTGCTAATTTTGATTCTTATTTTGAATCTACTGATTCTGATTATTGTAAATCTTCTGATTTTGAAAGTACTGATTCTAATTTGATTCTTCTGCTTGGCAGTCTGCTGGTTTTTATTCTGATTTTGAATCTACTAATTAGGGATGCACGATAAATATCGGGCGCTATTTAATGCGCATCTTGTCAGTAAAGCCGGTTCTGTAATCAGCGGTAAATGCCATCACGTGCATGATTTCACATTGAGCAGCATTTACTACACAGAGCCGTTGTTCACTGACAAGCTGCGCAAATCTACGTTCATTATCAGCGTGGTTTTGCGCAGCTTGTCAGTGAACAACGGCTCTGTGTAGTAAATGCTGCTCAATGTGAAATCACGCACATGATGGCATTTACCGCTGATTACAGAACCGGCTTTACTGACAAGATGCGCATTAAATATCGCCCGATATTTATCGTACATCCCTACTACTAATTCAGATTTGATTCTTCTGATCGTCAGTCTGATGATTTTTATTCTGATTTTGAATCTATTAATTATTGTTCTGATTCTTAATTTTCTCGTTTTTTTGATCAGTCTAGTTTTCAGTCTGCTGATTTTGGTTTGTTATTTTGAATCTACTGATTCTGAATCTTCTGATTTTGGTTCTGATTTTGAAAGGACTGATTCTGATTTGTCTGCTGATTTTGATACTGACTTTGAATATACTAATTCAGATTGTTCTGAATCTTCTGATTTTGATTCTGATTTTGAAAGTACTCATTCTGATTTGTTTGCTCTGATTATCAGTCTGCTGATTTTGACACTGATTTGAATCTACTGATTCTCATTGTCCTATATTTTGGATCTTCAAATTCTGATTTGATTCTTCAGACCGTCAGTCTGCTTTTTTCATTATGATTTTGAATCTACTGATTATCACTGTTCTGAATCTGAATCTTCTGATTTTGAAATGACTGATTCTTATTTGATCCTTGTAATCGTCAGTCTGCAGATTTTGTTTCTGATTTTGAATCTACTGGTTCTCATGGTTCTGATTCTAAATATTCTGATTTTTAAAGTACTAATTCTTATTTGATCCTTCTAATTGTAAGTATATTTGTTTTGTTTTTGATTTGGAATCTTCTGATTCTGATTTGATTGTCAGTCTGCTGATTTTGATACTGATTCTGATTGTCCTGAATCTGAATCTTCTGATTTTCAAAGTACTGATTCTGATGCGAGTTAAGACACATTTAGGCTGTTCTCTTATTTGGTTTGTTTACTTG
>JAFVLL020019455.1:0-21775 GCA_021397915.2 Tor tambroides
TATTTATTGATAGTTTAACTAAAGAATTCATCAACTGATAAGAAAATAATAAATAGATTAACTGAAAAATAATCAATAGATTAGTCGACTAATCGAAAAAATAATCGATAGATTAGTCGACAATAAAAATAATCGTTAGCTGCATCCCTAGATGGAACAGAGCGAGAGATAAATGCTTCAGTCAGCGATGGCTTGAAAACGACAGACACAAATAATGGTTAAAACGAAAACTAAATACTTGAGTAGCCTCCTGTAAAGTCTGTTTTTTTTCATGGAAGAGTCAGCGCTTTCGAGTCATATAAAAGGTAAACAAAAATGCCCCTGCTCAGTTAAACTAAATCTTTTAAGACTGTTGCGATTAAAGTGAAATGTGAAAATGAATGAAAAGTGTTTATTGCGGCATACGTTTAGATCTGCTCACAATGCAGATTTCTTTATGCACGTTTTTCCCCAGTGTTGAGCATTATAACAAATCACACAAGTTAGTGTTGAGCGCATGGATGCAATGGCCATTCAGAGGCGTTTAGATTAGTCACCAGTGAGGAAACATCCACAAAACGCTACAGTTGTGTTCAGATCACGCGCTCACTGAATGCATTCTGCACGCTCTCGAACACTTTCATCATAAATAACAGTGCAGAAATGATGTAGCCTAAACAAGAAATTCATTAAGCTGTTTAGACAGTGAGATTCAGTGAGCTTTTGCTAGACTTGAAATCATCCGTTTCAGTGATGGGGAATGTTTGTTGCTCGTTTCTGTATGTTTTAGTCCCAATTTGAATAACCATTTTGTTTTTCATGCTACTAAAAATGGAATGTCATGAATCTGACGTGTCGTTTCCCCCACACAAAAACGTAATCGCCATTAATCATCGTTGTCAGTTCAGATTTAAGGACATAAAAAGACTTAGGCCTTAAACGGTACAATAAAAGACTTTATTATAATTTCAAGATGTCTTGAAACTTGAGGACGGAAAGACAAGAATCATGATGTGGCTTAATGTGACGATTAAACTTCCTAAGGGAATGATTTCATTGAATAAACAAACCAAAACAAAGTCAAAACGTGGCGCGGATGTAAAAGTATCTCTGAAGGAAACCGCCTGCCCTCAGAAAAGTTTGGCATTTTCATTTCATCTTTCCTACGTATAATGTCTGATGGGACCAGGTTACATAAAACAATAATCAGTCTTACCTGCGATAAAAGGCTATGATAGGCCAATTATATGAACGGAAGTATTTGTGAAGACTTAAGCCAAAGATAGTAGAAAAATGAATAAAAACACCACCAGTGGCTAGTTAAGAGAAACATGCTAAACTTTATGATGAAAGAAAGCAAAAATATAAGTAAGGAATAGGGATGTGCATCAGTGATCGAGTACTCGACCGTGACAGCGACAATCGATCACGAAAACGATGATTGTGATTTTTTTTTTTTTTTTTTTTTTTTTTGTCTGATTGGTTATAGCAGCACTTTGGGTGGCACCCTGAGCTCTGATTATTTAGCTTGCAACAGCATGCGGTCCAAAATATAGACGTGAGAAGAAAGAGAGGCATGTCTTCGAAGCCGAGTGTTTCCCTGAAAATAATTGCACACCTTAGAGCAGCCAATCAGATTCAAGCATTAAACGGCCCCGTAGTATAAATATTTATAAACATTGACTGCTCGGCATTAGGCCAATTAACGCAGAGAGACAGCACTTGTCATGTAACATAAAAGCCACGAAAGACCAGTTATTTGAAGGGCCACGTTAGGCCGTGTTATGAGAAGGCTGTGACAGTCCGTGAGATGTGAAGTCCACGAAAGGTTATGACATGAAAAGGGCTTAATAGGCCATAAACATGCCTTAATTAGAACTTAAAGGTACTGAGTGTTAGATAGTTTTATAGTCAGATCCTACCTAGAACTCGATAGGCTGTGTAATGACCATGTACACAGAAGCTTGATAGAGGAGCCTGAACCCCACGTTCGGCTGCGTTCGTAGCAGCACCAGTCCAAATGAATGAGCTCTGTAAAGATGAGGAGAAAGCTAAGGTTCTCTGCATCTACAATCAGGTGATTCTAAACCACTGCATTGTGATGGGATGACTGTTAAGTTAGTAAAATGATAGAACATGGTATTTAAGTTTTAACAGAAAAACTCAGAAAGAATGTAAATACTGGTACTGAAATGAATATAAATATTCTTGGGCTTGACTCCTGCAAAAGCTCAATAGACTCTGCAGACAGAACTCCATCCCACCATTGGAACCCAATGAGTCAACCCCCCAAAAGAAAAGAAACCAGATCGCATGACACGTAAGTTAAAGAAATACTAAGAATGCATGGAACAAATAATGAAGATTGATAAATAAACCTTGTGGAAAAATACCTTTGCGGAAGGATAAGAACACAATGCCTTACTAGCTAATTGGACTTTAGCTAGCTATTGAACCCTTCAAAAGCATTGTTTAATGAAAATCCCTGCAAAAGGATAGCCTAATTGTAGCACAACAATATAGCAGTACATCACAAACAGATATGCTACTGACCAGGACATTAATGATCCACAGGGCATGAAAGTCTAAATTTTAACAAGAAGTGCATTTATAGTCTCCAAAGACCGAACACTGATTAAGATTATTACAAGTTGTGGAGGAAATCCAGTGAGAAAGTCATGTCTATTGAAATAAAACACAGCAGAACTATAGAAAGGTCTTCATGTGCACAAGTTTACAATAAGGAATAGACTACTTTAATGTGCCTCCACATAGAAAACAGACATGCCAACTAGTTACTTACCCAGTGCAGACACATATACACACAGGTGAAGCTGATTGATATTGTGTCGGTCTGGAGCGAGGTCTAGATACGGTATTTGTGAAAAATAAGCAAAGCAGTCTTAAAGTCTGACAAATGGCTCAAAATTAGACCATTCTGCTGTTCCATTTTATTTATTTATTTAACACTGATTTACACTGGACACTTGTGGGGCTCTGTAGAGCTGGAGAGTGCTAGGCACTGTATGATGATGTCCTGCTCACTTTATGACTTGGTACTTTATGACAACAAGCACTCACTTCGTATAAGCAAGTGCTTTGTCTTAAACGTGTGTGAATAATCTTGCAAAGAAAAAATTCTACACCCAACCACCACAAGTGTATAAAACAATATACAGTATACGTATTGTGTAGGCTGATGTAGTGATGAAGATGAAATGCTGAAGGAGACTAGAATGCCTAAATGCCTATAAAGCCTTCGATGAAAGTTAATGTGAGTGTTCAGAGACAACTCAAAGATGAAGGAACAACAAACAGGAAAGCGGGTGCTTTTTGTTATTTGACTTGTAAGATATGGCTCTCCATTAGCAAAAACAACTTACAAAAAACTGGCGATCGAGATGCCAGTAGAGTTGACACGAGAATGATAGCTGACATGAACTTAAAAGGCCTGCTAGTGCTTCATATTTTCTGTTATTCCTAAAATTAACACTTTTACATCATAGTAGGATGTTCAAACAACCGCAAACGTTTACTGTGTGATTAGTTTGTTGCATAATACTAAGAAAATAGCATGAATCGTGAAAGGGACCCCCTTTACGCAGTCGGTCACAGAAGTTAAATTTTAAATTAAATGTCATTGATTTTATGAACCATGAAAACGCGGGCTAAAGTTTCAAGTGAGTTTCTCTGACTGAGTATGAACATCAGCGTCAATGACTGCAAAAACGAAACTTAACTTCATTTCTCTGTTTCCACATACAGGCCTGAAATCAAGTTTCTTATCTAGGAAGAAGAGAAGCAGAAGAACAGCATGTAAAATAAGTGTATATGAGGAGAGAAAGCAGGAGGCTCCTGTTGACGCTCAGAGAGCAGCATCTCCGGGATTCAGCTATGTGTCTATGAAGAGTAACAACTCCATGTATGAGCCCCCTCATCTCAGTGATGTTGGTGCTCAGAGAGCAGCATCTCCAGGATACAGCTGTGTGTCTATGAAGAGCAACAACTCCATGTTTGAGCCCCCTCATCTCAATAATGTTGACGCTCAGAGAGCAGCATCTCCAGGATACAGCTGTGTGTCTATGAAGAGCAACAACTCCATGTTTGAGCCCTCTCATCTCAGTGATGTTGATGCTCAGAGAGCAGCATCTCCAGGATTCAGCAGTGTGTCTATGAAGAGTAACAACTCCATGTTTCTGCCCCCTGGTCTCAGTGATGCTGATGCTCAGAGAGTAGCATCTCCAGGATTCAGCAGTGTGTCTATGAAGAGTAACAACTCCATGTTTGAGCTCCCTCATCTCAGTGATGTTGGTGCTCAGAGAGCAGCATCTCCAGGATACAGCTGTGTGTCTATGAAGAGCAACAACTCCATGTTTGAGCCCCCTCATCTCAGTGATGTTCACGCTCAGAGAGCAGCATCTCCAGGATTCAGCTGTGTGTCTATGAAGAGCAACAACTCCATGTTTGAGCCCCCTCATCTCAGTGATGTTGACGCTCAGAGAGCAGCATCTCCAGGATTCAGCTGTGTGTCAATGAAGAGTAACAACTCCATGTTTGAGCCCCCTCATCTCAGTGATGGACCTGCTGTTACATTTGACCCTGTGTGAGTATCATGACAATGGATGTGATTTTTTTTTTTTTTTTTTTTTTTTTTTTTTTAATGATGATTTACTTACTGAGGTTCTTCTCTTTGAATATTTTAATATTAATAAAGTTCTGTCAGGACCACTATCGTCAAAGATAACTGACAATTAGGATACAGTTTGGATTGACGGTATGGTTCTGTTCTGGGCAAGAACTCCCTGCGCATCCATGCAGCCTAGCATGGATAAGAGCAGGGAGAGCAGCAATAACCCCCCCAAAACAAAATGACAGTGAAAATCTCAAGCCTTAAGCAACAAGGATGTAGCCCTTACCCAATGAATGAACAAGAATGTTGCCAAAAACCCGCATGCGCCATAGCCACAAGCATGTTGCCCTTAACCAGATGACCTAATGAGTATGCTGCCAATACCTGAAAAGCTTAAGCAACATGTTCTCGCTTACAACCAGATACCCTTAAGTACAAGCGTGCTCCCAGTAACAACCACATAGCTTAGGAACAAGCATGCTCCCAATAAAAACCAGACAGCTTAGGAACAAGCGTGCTCCCAACAACCAGAAAGTAAGGCACATTGTCAGTATGATCGCATAGCTTAGCACAAGCAATTCAATGAAAACAACTAAATAAGTCTAAGCAATGCAGATAACCTTAGCAAGCATGCTGCCAATAATCTGAGAGCATTAAAAAGGAACTTAGCTTAGCTTCCTGAAGACCTTCAGAGATGAATGGAGAACGAAACATAGCAAGCTGGGACGTGGATGCTTGATCTCTTAATACTTCTTCACGTGGGGAATGAACTTGAATGAATCGAGGTAAAACCCATATGGGGAACGAATCCTCTCGTTAAATTCCCGATTGCACAATTCCTAGTACTGAGATGATGGTGTTTGCCTGGCGAATTCGCCATTAATTAGCTATTGAGCAACGCGAAGCTGGTGATAATACTGATGGACCTTATATATGAGTGCTGTGATAGGTGTTGCATCCCTATAGGTAGATGTGGATCAGCTGAGAGTCAGCTGATGCAAGCTTGACTAACCTGACCTGCCAGAACTAACGCTGACGCTAGATATTCCTCATTAGAGTTATTTAACTAGTTAAACTCCTGACACACTTGCATGATCACTGAAATGAAAACCATGCTAAGAAACGTATTTAAGCTCAGTGGCATAGCAAGTCAGCCCCAGGCCCATATGCAAAAACATTTGTAGCCCCCCCCCACCCCCCAAATGTTATAGGTTAATGTGGCCTCCAATGCTCCTTATTGTTGTCTTTTCTGCAGGTAAATAAAACATGTCTCTTCATTTTTTGTAGTGAGCCAGCCACCCAATAATCGCAATAAACATGTTTTGTTACTTTTAATATAACACAAATTGTAGCCTTTAAATTGTGTCAATTTCATCAGGAAATACAAACAATAAATGTGTTTTTCCATTCTTTAATATGGTGTGAGATCACTGTATTCACCTGAAAAAATCAGAACATATTTTTTAAAGGTCTCTTAGGACTTTACTCCTTCGTCATACTCTTCATATACAGCAACGCGTTACAGAATACCAGACCTAGATTAGATTAATTTGCAGTGTTTTTCTTTCTTTTTTTTCCCTCCTCCCTGATGGATATTCCTGCTGTCCAGCTCCTCTGCCTGGAGCAAGCGGATCACTCCCTCGAGGACCACACGAGAGCCTTTTTTAGAACTGGCAGATCTAACCACCTTCCCGGACTGCTCGCTTTGTATTTTTTTTATGAGGTCAGCCTCTTTTTAGCCTTTTTTATGAACCTCAGCTGCCCGAGACTGGTCCTCGAGGTAGTTTTGCCACTTTTGTGGAGTGGGTGATGGAGTATAAAGGACTGTATTTCTTCATCTGTGCTTCTGAGGAGAACAGTTCCAGCCCCACTCCCAAACCAGAGACCAGCAAGCCATCATCCCGCTAGAGATAGTTTCCTATGTTCATGTGCCTCCTACATCTCCTGAGTCTCTATTGGTTCTGTCCAGCTCTCCTGCGTCTCCTGAGCTCCCTGTGACTCTCAAGTTCCCACTCTTAATGCCAGTCTGTTCCTCTGCCCTGTCTCCGCTGGTTCCTGTCAGTACTTCAGCTCACCCTCATTCAGTGCCATCTGGGTGCTTTGATCTGCCTCAGGCCTTCCAGTCATCTGCTCCGCCTAAGCATGAGGATCCCCTGTCTCCTCCTCCAGCCTTTGAGTCCTGGACTCCACCTCGGTCCTTTGACCCGTTGGCTTTGCCTTGGCTCCTAGCTCTCTCGTCTCCACCGTGGCCAATCATCCCACTGGCTCCACCGGGCTTCTTCATCCCTCCAGCTCTACCTTAGTCAGTTGTCGACCATCTGCCACTTCGGGACTCCACTCCTCTGGCTTTGCCTCATCACTCCGTCCCTCTGGCTCTGGCAGGCTCCTCCTTCCCTCTGACTCCGCCTTCGGCTTCAGTCGCTCCGGCTCTGGCGTGGTCTTCCAGGTCCCCATCTCTGCCTCGTTCACGGGAGCCGTCAGCTCCGCCTTGGCCTTCCGGACCTTTGATGTCACCCTGGCTCTCCGTCTGCTCGGCTCTACCTGGGTCTCCACCTTCAGCGGCTCTGTCCCTATCGCTTGTCCCCCCATAGTGTCATATTAGTAGTATTAGCCCATAGTGCAGGGGTACTCAACAGGCAGCCCGCGGGCCGCATCCGGTCCATCTGCATTAATTTTGTGGCCGCGTCATGCTGAAGATTAATGTATTTTTATTACAATTTGCGCTCAAAATATTAGGCAGTTTGATTTTCTTAATTAAATGTATAAAATCGCAGTAGTAAAAGTTGCTCGATCTCTGCAAGCGCTGGTTCTAACATGCAATTAAACAGCAACACGCCCCAAACAACTTACAGAGAAGCGTTGTCCAACAAATAGAGCATTTAATAATGATTTTTCTCCACATCATCAGTCGAGTGTTTTTAAATAACTTCATTTTGTGATCTGATGTGTGCTTTTTGTCACAGAACAAGGCATAAAATATATTCTATACGGTAATAAAGGCAATGTTGATTAGCATGGATTATAAATACTTCATTATTATGAAAATACCAGAGATGGCTTGAAGAACATAGACAAACCATATATTGTCGTGTTGTGTGTTTACTGTATACTGTTGAATATTTAAATAAATAGCCAGATCCGAACAGATTCAAAAACCCACGCAATCTTGTTCATATATGACAGGATTCAGCTATAAGTCTATTAAAGCCTATTAAATCAGTGTTTGCACTGCTGCTGACCAGAGAGAACATCTTTACAAAGTCTTTTGTATCGCTATTTCTGCGTTACAAACATTCAAATAATCACAGAAGTACTGGAATAAAAGTTTATAGTTCAGATATAAACACTGCTGTCTACAGAAGTGATCAAAATAGAATAAATCACCTTTTTGAAAGTGACGACGCTTCAAATAAAGGTTGTATCAATTACAACGTAACGCCAGCAGGTGAAGACAAGTGACTTAAAAAAAAGAGATTCATTCAAAAAACATTTATTCGTTGATGTATAAATTTTATATATATATATATATATGTATATATATATATATATATATATACATATGTGTGTGTGTGTATATACAGTCAGGTCCATAAATATTGGGACATCGACACAATTCTAACATTTTTGGCTCTGTACACCACCACAATGGATTTCAAATGAAACGAACAAGATGTGCTTTAACTGCAGACTGTCAGCTTTAATTTGAGGGTATTTACATCCAAATCAGGTGAACGGTGTAGGAATTACAACAGTTTGCATATGTGCCTCCCACTTGTTAAGGGACCAAAAGTAATGGGACAGAATAATAATCATAAAATCAAACTTTCACTTTTTAATACTTGGTTGCAAATCCTTTGCAGTCAATTACAGCCTGAAGTCTGGAACGCATAGACATCACCAGACGCTGGGTTTCATCCCTGGTGATGCTCTGCCAGGCCTCTACTGCAACCGTCTTCAGTTCCTGCTTGTTCTTGGGGCATTTTCCCTTCAGTTTTGTCTTCAGCAAGTGAAATGCATGCTCAATCGGATTCAGGTCAGGTGATTGACTTGGCCATTGCATAACAGTCCACTTCTTTCCCTTCAAAAACTCTTTGGTTGCTTTTGCAGTATGCTTTGGGTCATTGTCCATCTGCACTGTGAAGCGCCGTCCAATGAGTTCTGAAGCATTTGGCTGAATATGAGCAGATAATATTGCCCGAAACACTTCAGAATTCATCCTGCTGCTTTTGTCAGCAGTCACATCATCAATAAATACAAGAGAACCAGTTCCACTGGCAGCCATACATGCCCACGCCATGACACATTCACTGATGAGGTGGTATGCTTAGGATCATGAGCAGTTCCTTTCCTTCTCCATACTCTTCTCTTCCCATCACTCTGGTACAAGTTGATCTTGGTCTCATCTGTCCATAGGATGTTGTTCCAGAACTGTGAAGGCTTTTTTAGATGTCGTTTCTGGCCTTCCTGTTTTTGAGGCTCACCAATGGTTTACATCTTGTGGTGAACCCTCTGTATTCACTCTGGTGAAGTCTTCTCTTGATTGTTGACTTTTGACACATACACCTACCTCCTGGAGAGTGTTCTTGATCTGGCCAACTGTTGTGAAAGGGTGTTTTCTTCACCAGGGAAAGGAATTCCTTTCGGTCATCCACCACAGTTGTTTTCCGTGGTCTTCCGGGTCTTTTGGTGTTGCTGAGCTCACCGGGTGCGTTCCTTCTTTTTAAGAATGTTCCAAACAGTTGTTTTGGCCACGCCTAATGTTTTTGCTATCTCTCTGATGGGTTTGTTTTGTTTTTTCAGCCTAATGATGGCTTGCTTCACTGATAGTGACAGCTCTTTGGATCTCATCTTGACAGTTGACAGCAACAGATTCCAAATGCAAATAGCACACTTGAAATGAACTCTGGACCTTTTATCTGCTCATTGTAATTGGGATAATGAGGGAATAACACACACACCTGGCCATGGAACAGCTGAGAAGCCAATTGTCCCATTACTTTTGGTCCCTTAACAAGTGGGAGGCACATATGCAAACTGTTGTAATTCCTACACCGTTCACCTGATTTGGATGTAAATACCCTCAAATTAAAGCTGACAGTCTGCAGTTAAAGCACATCTTGTTCGTTTCATTTGAAATCCATTGTGGTGGTGTATAGAGCCAAAAATGTTAGAATTGTGTCGATGTCCCAATATTTATGGACCTGACTGTATGTATATATATGTCCGCAAATTCGTACCCTCATTTTAATTAAAAGGTCCCTCTCGGCGGGCCCCCAGTCAGCCCGGGCCCATATGCACATTCATACCCAGACGCTACGCCCCTGCTTCAGCTAAAGGTGAAACAACAATAAGGCATGAGATCAGCTATAATAAAACAAAATAAAATAAATAATTTGCAAAAATTGGCATACTAATATTTCTGGCTGTAAATTTATTTGCTTTCAAATGTTAAACCATCTGAAAGCGTCAACAGAGCTGATGATATAGATTAGGCATGGGCCGGTATGAGATTTTCACAGTATGATAACCTTAAGCAAATATATCACTGTTTCACTGTATCACAGTATTGTGGTTACAGCTCCAAAATTTGTTATTTTTAAATGTCGGGGTAAAAAAAAGAAAACTTTTTTTCACTTTACACCATATATTTTATTTTTAAGCAACATACAGAATATTTGAAACTGTAGTATTTGTTTCTTTTTTCTTTGATCTGTTTCTCAAATGTTTGCTGAATTTTGGGCTGTCCTGCAGCTTTTGATGTAGATGATTGATTTGCTGCTAGAGTTACTGCTGCCCTACAAAGAAGGAAAAAAAAGACATGTTAATTTAACCTAAATCTGTAATTACAGTTATTTAATTTTCGTTCATCATTTAATTACAGTACTCTTGCAAAAAGGTTTGTTAAATGATGCTACATAAAACATGCCTGAACGAAACAAAAAAAGCAGACGGGTTAAATGAGAACGCAGATTCACTCTCTGACAGCAGACGCTTATGGAACAGCAGCGATATATAGCGTTTCCTTGGTTACCACTGTAAAAAAAGCAGCACTGTGCTTATACACTTCTTCAATATTCATTATGCAGAGATAAGATGAAAGAAAATACCATCTAAACTTTTCTGAAGACAGACAGGTTTCCCTCAGAAACACATTCATAAACCCCAAATCAATATTTAGGATTTTCTTCCAATATTTAGCGCATCACAAACAGTGAGCTTGCTTTGCCTGCTGCTGTATTTTTCATGTTGCTCCCATCTGCTCCCATCTCTGGACTCTCTTAACGGCCATATACAGACTTCATAAAATTTCCACATGAATGAGATTTTAACATTTTGGAAAATAATTGCAATGCAGTTTGTGCAAGTCCAGAACAGAGATGGGCTGAAATAAAACAAACAAACAAACAAACAAACAAAAAAGGCTGATTGCCGATTGTTTATCATTGTAGCCTACTGTTTTATTGTTGTTGTGCTTTTTAATTAAGAATATCAAAAAATCCATATTTTGTTTTAGTCTTAAAAAGTGAAAGGTGTATAGATGTAAGCTGTAAGGTGTAAGCAAAACAGACTATTATCTTTTCTGTTCCGTTCACAAAATTCCATTCACAAAATTCAAACTGATGAAAAAGAACGGGTTGAATGCTAGCCACTTTCGTTACCATATAATTATAAACTATATTGAAAGTTCATCAGCATACATTGATCAATCCAATGCTGTAGCAAAAAAAAAAAGAAAAAAAATATTGCGACCAAATGATGTGCTCATGTAACCAACTGAGAAAGTTAGTCGCAAAAGAGTGACCAGTGGGAAGAATGAGTCTAGAGCCCTATCCTACCTGTATATAAACAGATTCAGTGTTCTTCAAAATGAATAAAAACAGTGACATGCAAACTCAGGATATGGTGCAAACCTGCAATAATTAAATATTTTAAATATACTTTATGTATTTAATCCCATTTTAATAACCTTCACTGTCTTCACTGCTGACCTTCGATGATCCAATTCAACCATACTAATAAGCAAAAATAACTTTAGATAAACATAACATTTGGGTTTCATTTTTTTATTGCTGAAGAGTGTTGGACTTTTTCTTCTCCTGCGTTCAACTGTACAGATGTGACTTTACATTTCCTTCAGCCTGAGGCTTATTCATTTTACTTTTGGTGTGAAAGGGTTTTTACATCTGCCAACAATAGAACTTTATATATTAAAAACAAACAAGCCCTGCCCAGATTTAAAAAGTAATTCAAAAGTAACGTAATGCATTACTTTCCATAAAAGGTAACAAAGTAACTAATTACATTACTTATTTATGGAGTAATACAATATTGTAATGCATTACTTTTAAAAGTAACTTTCCCCAACACAGCATCATAGAGCATCTGGAACAGAGGGCACAGCACTTGCGTGGAGAAAGTAGTTGATCCCAGTCTGAAAGACTAATTTTCATGTTTTTCCTAGTTTTCAACCATAGGTTAACAAGACCTGTTCACACCAGTTTTGATGTAAATTTATTGGAGCAGACGGATAATTTGCAGATAAACAATATTTCTCTTTTTATTTCTCTTTATATTTCTCAGTACCATGAGCAAGAAGAGAAAGAGAGCAGCTTCTCCACTGCAGCCCCCTGATCTCAGTGATGGAGCATGGACATTTGATCCTGTGTGAGTATATTCATGTAGAGAGAGACTTTAAACACAAGAACACAATGTACACATAATTAACAAGTGAGAAACAATTGCATTTTTATTTTATTTCTGCAATAAAGTTCTTTAGACAGAAAAAATAAATTGAAATTGTTCTCTTTTTGAATAGTAAATACAATACAAAAAAAAATAAAATCATAATATAAAGAAAGAAAACTGAAAAGAAAAAGTCAATAGGCTTAATGCATATGCTTCGTTAAATAGTGCTATTGTGTGCTTTTCTATGTATATTCCCTTTTTGTCTAATTACGCAAAAATGAAGGGGCAAAGTGGGATTTCTGCATCAGTGTAATATTGACAGTAATAAGAAGAATCTGTGTTGACCACAACAGATTCATTATAATTAAAATGAGCTTATCATCGATGCCAGTAACCTTGTGGCGGTGCACCGAGATACAGTATAGCACCGTTGCACTTTGAGTCCCGGCTCGCAGACCTTTCCCGATCCCGACCCCCTCTCTCTCTCCACTTTGCTTCCTGTCTGAAATATTGTCCTATCCTAATATGGCAAAAATGCCAAAAATAAATCTTTCAAATGAGCCTATCAGCCGAACACTTCTTTCTAAATGTGGTTGTTGTATGATTTTAAATAAGACTTGGTATAGAGACATTGAAATAAAGGCCTTTTCTGTTTGTTTTTGTCTGTTCTGCTTAATATCTTTTCAGTGGTTGGAGCGCTGACCGGAACAGATATGTGACCTTTCAGACCTTCACATCTTCTTACTATCAGAACCACAGTCATCATGACACAGAAGCAGCTCTGCATCTTGATTCTCACCAACCAGTGCATGATGATCTGCAGAGAGTCAAAGACCAACACAAAACCAGCATGAAGAACAAGTATGAGAGATTATTTGAGGGAATCAAACTACAAGAGAATCAAACCCTCCTGAACCAGATTTACACACAGCTGTACATCATAGAGGGAGAGAGTGAGGGAGTGAATGAAGAACATGAGGTGCTACAGATGGAGAAAAGTTACAAGACACTCCAAGACACTCCAATCAACTGCAACGACATCTTTAATCCTTTACCTGAGCCAGGTTATGAAGAGATGAGAAGAGAGAGTAAAGATAAAATAAAGATGGTTCTTACTAAAGGCATTGCTGGAATTGGAAAAACTGTCTCTGTGCAGAAGTTCATTCTGGACTGGGCCGAGGGAAAAGCCAATCAGGATGTAGATTTCGCGTTTGTTCTTACATTTCGAGAGCTGAACTTGATTAAAGATCATCAGTACAGTCTTCACAGACTTCTGCTGGACTTTCACCCTGAACTTCAATATTTGGAGTCAAAGATTTATGATGAATGTAAAGTTGTGTTCATCTTTGATGGTCTGGATGAAAGCAGAATTTCACTGATGTTTTCAGACAGTGAGAAAGTTTCTGCTGTGACTGAGATTTCATCAGTGGGTCTGTTGATGTCAAACCTCATGAAAGGAGACCTGCTTCCCTCTGCTCTCATCTGGATCACCACCAGACCAGCAGCATCCAGTCAGATCCCCTCCAACTATGTCGACCGTGTGACAGAAATTCAGGGATTCAATGACCCTCAGAAGGAGGAATATTTCAGGAAGAGAATCAGTGATGAAAATCAAGCCAGCAGAATCATCTCACACATCAGAAGAGCAAGAAGCCTCCACATCATGTGCCACATACCCGTCTTCTGCTGGATCTCAGCCACTGTGCTTCAAAACATCCTGAAACAAGATCTCAGTGCAGAAATCCCTCAAACTCTGACTGAAATGTACATCTACTTCCTGCTCATTCAAACAAATATGAGGAACCAGAAGTATGCAGAGAGAGATCCAGAGAAACTCCTGCAGTCCAACAGAGAAGTGATTGTGAAACTTGCTGAACTGGCTTTCAATCAGCTGATGAAGGGCAATGTGATGTTTTATGAGGAGGACCTGAGAGAGAGCGGCATAGACGTCACTGATGCCTCAGTGTATTCTGGGATTTGCACTGAGATCTTTAGGGAGGAATCTGTGATTTATCACAGGAAAGTTTACAGCTTTGTACATCTGAGCTTTCAGGAGTTTTTTGCAGCACTGTATGTGTTTTACTGCTATTTACACAAGAACAGTGAGGTTCTGAAAATGTTCCTGACAGGAAAGTCTAGAACTCATTGTGGGACTGTTACTCTGGATGTGTTTCTGAAGGGAGCAATGACTAAAGCCTTGAGCAGTAAAAATGGACACCTGGATCTCCTCCTTCGGTTTCTTCATGGCATCTCACTGGAGTCCAATCAGAGACTCTTACAGGATGTGCTGATTCGCACAGAGAACAACCCAGAGAGCATCAAGAAAATAATTCAAAACCTGAAACGAGGTCAAAAAACTAATGTCAGTCCTGAAAGATGGATGAATCTGTCACACTGCCTGATTGAAATGAAGGATAATTCTGTTGTTAAAGAAATGCAGGCATTTTTAAACTCTAAAACAAAAAGAAAAAATTTCTCTCTTGCACACTGCTCAACTTTGGCAAACATGATCCTGATGTCAGAGGAGGTGCTGGATGAGCTAGACTTCAATAAGTACAACATCAAATCAAAAGAGGGCAGAAGGAGACTGGTACCTGCTGTGAGGAACTGCAGAAAAGCTGTGTGAGTGTGAACATCATATTGCAATACAAACATCATTTGAAAGAGGTTGTGATAGAGGTTTGATGAGTATTTTCTTGGTTTGCTTTCACAAGCATAAACATAATCAATTGCAGTTATGGATGTGCTGGTCAGTGTGACAATTGGCCCACTGTGGGGGTACGGCAAAACTAATATGGATATTAGGACACAAATGAAGTACAGTGTTTTGTTTACAAAATAAATAATTGATATGCAGCCAACTGTTATATCGCGACCATGGAAACATTTGAATTCTTGCTGAATGGGAGAGATTTCTGAGGACATAAAATTGAATTAAGCCATATGCAGCTTTGTGTTCTGGTCTGAGGGCTGGTCACTCAGATTTTCACAAATTTAACAGTATTCCATGAGTTATTCCACTAAATAAGGAATCTCTTGTTTCTTTTTCCAAATACTCACTGTCTCATTTGCACATCCTTTACTGGGAGAAAAAACACTTTAGACCAGTGTAGAATTTGTCTTATTAATTTTAGTACATCAATTTTAAAAAGTTACACATAGGTCCTTAAGGACAAAAATGTCTGTCCAAAAACCGTAATGAAAATGCTATATTAATATTTTTCTCCACTTTCACCTTTTTTTTAAGCAGCATCATTGTTGAATGAAAAATTCATTAATTTTCAGGTTAACACTTTAAACTGGTAGAATACAATAAACTGCTTCAGTTAGAGACTAAACCAAGTGCTGTCGAAGCACATGTATGTACAACAGTATATATAACAGTATATACGTTTGGCTTTTGCGCCACGTTTTAGCTTGTAACTAAACATATGAAAACCATAGTAGATTGCATTTATTTATTTAGAGCAGGTGGTCTTGATTAAAATGAGCCCAATCACAATGTAAGATAGCGTGAGATAATCCTTGCAGAGTGACAGGACATGCTGCTTTGCTAAAGCTATAGGTTTTTTCCAGGATCTTACTGTATTATGATGGTGACACTAGGGTTGGAACAATAGACGATGCCATCGTCTGACAGCCGATGGCTGACAGACATCACAATGTTGAGCTGGCAATGTAGTTCTTCCCCCCACTCCTCCTCCCGCACCCCGCCGAATCCGAATACCATATTCGGAAAGGAAATGATATGTACTATTGAACCCCTAAAGGGAATAAGTACGAGATGGGAGGAAAAAATATATTTCAGTACTTTCTCTCGCAATTATAACATTGGGTAATTATACTGTATATATATTGCGGGCATCAGGGAGCCGCTATTAATATGTGGGGCATTGAAATCGCTTTTGAATGCACACTCGTTTTTTACTTTCACTTTCGAGATTCGTGATCACACGTACTCTGTGTGTGCTACCGAGTGCCAGTGCCGGATGGATATGGGGGGTTGCGGCAATGTGTAGAGACTTGGGCTGTCAATGGATGAGTTAACAGAATGAGTTAACAGGATGAGTTAACACGTCATTAATCACAACTTAATCGCACATTTTGTCGCACATCTGTTCTAAATGCACCTTAAATTAATACTTTTCAAGTTTTTAATACTCTAATCAACATGGGCATGGACAAATATGGATGCTTTATGCAATATATGTTTATTATTAGTGAAACCATAGTTAACATAGAGCATGAAGAGTAGACATGTTTCATAGGTCATAGATGTTTTTCAAAGAACTTGTTCATGTCTATTAGACACATGAAAAAAAAGAACATAGAAATACCAGGTTCCTATTACTTCTCTTTCTTTGCACTGAGCAATTTACTGACACAAACCTGTTTACATTTTCGCACGACAGGGCAGCTCACTTCTTCTGAACATGCAAAATGTACATTTATTATTTATTATTACATTTGTTTAACTCTCTGTGCTCACATACTGTGTTTTGATGCAGATAAAAAATTCTCAGTAAAACTGTTTTCATTGATATATTTTACTATTTCTGTTGTCAGACAACGGGAAGAATATGAAATAGTGACTGAAACGCGATGCATTAAGAATACATAACCAGCTTTCCCTTCCAAGATGTTAATCTGTACAAAAATCCTGATTTATAATCGAGCCGTCATCTGATAAAGTAAAATAAGCTACGTATAAGATAAAGACAATAGCTGTGCTGTGATTTCAGCTATACTTGCATGTAAAATTAGAGAAGCAACATAATATCTGTGTTTTAACTGAAAGCGCAGCTCCTCTCAGCCACTCACTGAACAGAGCAGACACAGAGAGAGAGAGAGAGAGAAAGAGAGAGGCTGAACGCGCTGGGAAAGAGAGACCTCATGCTCACGCGGCACTACCAGCGAGTCTCAGAGACTCAATATGGTTTGAGCAAACTCTAAAGATTGATCACTAGGTGCGTTTTGAAAAAAACAAAACCAAAAAAAAAAAATCGCTAAAGGGGTCTGAAAAGTCTCTAAGTTGGCAATACTGTCAGCATCTCCATCCATTTCTCCAACTACAGGCTAGGCCACGGGTCAAACAGAAAATGTGCGCTGCATTAATCGCGCGTTAATAAAATTAGTGCCGTTAAAATGAATTTGCATTAACGCATATTAACGCATTAATTAGGACTTGTAGAGACCAATCAGCCACTATTTCTCATTTGGAACATGCTTCAGATTAACAGGTCTTGATTTATCATGTGTCGTCAGAATAGGAATACACAACTGAAATCATGTTGGAAGATCATTGACCACTCATCACTCATTGACCAGGATCTTTAATTAATTAAATTCACTTTTGTGAAATTATGAAGATATGAAACAAGAGGTGGGCTCTGTTCAGCTTGTGTCCCACAGCCCTCTTAAAGTGCAGAGTGGGATATATGGTGAAACATTTATCTTTGCGGGGTGTTGGATCATGAATGAAGATACAGGGAGTCTGGGGTGGATATGAAGTGTCTTTTATTAATGTCGCTTACTAGTGTCAGATGAGAAGTGCCCAAGAACATAGAAATCACAACTAAATATCTTCCTCTCTGCCTGCTCAAGCATTGGCATACGTCCCAGTTCATGGGTGTACCATATACTTGTTTTTCAGTTCTAACAGAAACATAGATGGTAGTTCAGCCTTGCATATAAAACTATGATTGTATGTTATACAGTATAGACAGTATAGACTGGAAATATTAAAAGCATATGTTCCCACAGCAGAAATATAATCAAATCAATAGAACTGGTTTATGTAATTAGTTCTATTAGGAAAACGTTTTATATTTATAATGACACTTGGCTAATAAGACTATCCACAAAGTTCTGTATAAACAAGAAAAAACAAAATTAGTGAAGCATCATACACATGATGCTCATAAAATATGAGTCGCATCAATTTTATTGGCTGGACTTTCCTGAGGAGAGAAGACCAGTCAGGGAAAGGTCAAGAACGAATTTATGGTGAAGTTCTTATGTCATGGAAGTCTTGCAATCTTATGGAAACACCAGCATACGAGCATGTCTTTTAACCAAAGCTTTCCCCTCTTTTCAGTTTAACAGCCTGTAATCTCGCTGATCAACATTGTGAAATTGTGGCTTCAGCTCTACAATCATCAAACTCCCCACTGAGAGAGCTGGACTTGAGTAGAAACCACCTGCCGGATTCAGGAATGAAACTGCTCTCCGTTGGATTGAGGAGTCCAAACTGTCAACTCAACGTACTGAGGTTTGGCTTTCACATTGATTTGTCCAATATGTTCATTTTCAAGCATATGCAGCTTTGTGTTCTGGTTTGAGGGCTGGTCACTCAGATTTTCGCAGATTTTCACAAATTTAACAGTGCTCAAAACAAATAACTAAACAGTATTTTTTTTAACCCTTAAATGCATACCTCGGGTCTTTAGCGACCTGGGACGTCATTGACTACCCTCTCCCTCCTTCATTTTTTAAAGTTAGACATCAACTTTCTTAGTATTCCTCAATCTATTCATTGTAAACAATATAACAATAAAAAAATAATAAGATATAAAAGAATGTCTGCTTTTTGATTAATTTATCAAATGTGTATAGGGTCGCTAGAGACCCAAGGTGTGTATTAATGTAAGTATATTTTTTTTTCTGCGCTAAAAATATTCAAATATCTGATGACTCAATGCATGCAATTCACCTTTACTCCTATTTAATAGACAATAATGACGTGACGTTTCGCTCATAATCAACACAGGCATAAAACAAAATAATATCATCAGCAAAAATTGAACTGGTTTGAATGGCTATACTGCGGAGCAATTACTGTATGCCATAAAATATAAATGTAACTGTCATTTGATGCTGGATGTGGTGAATAAGCTGCCAGCGATCAAACTATTGATTTTGAAGTCACTGAAAATGGTAGTTTTGCGAATATGTTTGAGATCGCGAATATGAGCCAGATGCTGAATGTACTGTGGAAGTGCGCTCTGACGATGACAGCGATGGTAAAATCATCTGCTCAAATTGAACCCTTCTAAGTTTCAAAAGGTAACGAAATATGCTTTATTTTATTCTTCTGTAATTGTTCTTAAAATATATATCAAGAGAGTTTTTTGATATTGCAGCATTTTAGGATCCATCCGTGCTGGATATATAGGTCTGGGTTGCTAAAGACCTGAATATGTAATAGTGATTGGCGAAACATTCATGCATTTAAGGGTTAAAGTGCCCCTATTATGATTTTTGAAAATTACCTTTCATGCCGTGTGTAACACAGCTCTAAGTAAATGAAAACATCCTGCAAAGTTTTAAATATGAATGTGCACCGAGTATAAAGTTATTGTCTCTCAAAAGAAAGAGTCGACTCTTTGATACGACTCATTTTTAAAACGAATCCCAAGCCGTTTCATGTTGACGTCAACATGAAACATTAGCATCACAAACATTGCTTTATCTGGCATTACAGGCATGATTAAATGAAAATGAAATCGACCAATCAGACCAATCACTGCTGATTAGCATCACGCAAAGGAGGGGTTTGGAAAAATGAATCAATTAAGCGAATCGTTTGGGAGTCGTTGAGCAAATAAGGTAAAAATAAATGCATATTATAAGACAATGAAAGTTTTATTTGACCTTGCATGCATGTCAACCTGTTGTTGGGGACTCCCAAAACCAAAATATGAACCTTTCATAACCCATAATAGGGGCACTTGAATTTATAAATCTAATTAAATGAATTCTAAAACATTCAGATGAAAATTGCAATAAATAAAAATAAAACAAAATACTATAATAACTCTGTTAAAGTTTATAACTATCAAGGTTTAAAAAAAGTCTCAGGACAGTTTTGTTATAGGTTTGCATATAGACTGTCTGTGTAGATTCATAACTAAACAATCCAGGTGTTAAAACATTCAAAAAATGATTTTTTTTTTATTAAAATCAATGGACTATAAAAGATCAACAAGACGTTTCGGTGCCTATCCAAACACATTCATCAGTTGTAAAAAACAGGAAGTGTTTTTGGAAGTAACGACACTGCAAGGAGAGGTTGGGGTGCTCTGCCCGGAGAGGAGGAGGGGCACCATCATGAGCAGTAACACCATCTACTCTGGCATAGGTTACACATTTAATCTAGTAGCCATATGACCTCTATAGGTCAGGAGTTACTTCCTGTTTTTTTACAACTGATGAAGGTGCTTGGATAGACAGCGAAACGTCTTGTTGATCTTTTATAGTCCAGTGATTTTAATAAAAAATTACATTTTTTGAATGCATATGGAGTTTGGTGTTTGTATTCCCTGTGCAATTTAATGTAAAATTAACCATGCAGTCCTTTTATTATTGTGATATGTTTTTTTCCATTTGTATTGCCATAATATCTGCATTGCCACGTACAATTAAAACGGTGACAAGAATCGCGATATGGCTAGATTAAACTTTAAAAGGCTACATTGAATAAATATGAGCACTGCATGTTCTAAAATCTAAATGTGGTGCGGCTGTTTTTATATTAATGTATCTCTAAAGGGAACCTACTGTCTTCAGAAAAGTTTCGATGCCATTTTCATTTCATCTTACTTGTAATGCATAATAAGCATTTATGAGCACAGCGCAGCTATGTGTACAGGCCTTAACAGGGAAACCACTATATTCCTGCCATTTCAAAAGCCCCACCTAGTGGCAGAGATTGAATTTACGTTTTTAATAAGCCTTCAGCTGTTTATGTTCAGATCAATGTGAAAATTAAGCCATTGTTTTATGCAGCAAACACATACAGTTGTAAAAGTGAAAAGCTAATTTGCCTTCTAAAAATCTAAACAATTAAGACAACTATTTATATGTTTTAAATGAATATAATAATGTATATTTTTAACTCATCCCATCGCTAAAAAAATCTCATCCCTTTTCTTAAAGAATGCTGCAATGTAAGGCTTATAATTTTATAAGACTCGTTTTTGTGAAAACCTACAGTATGTCTGAACTATAATGTCATTTTATGGTTTAATATGTTACCATAGACCACTGGTTCTCAATTCCAGTCCTAGGGACCCACTGCTCTGCACATTTTGTATGTCTTCCTTATTTAACACACATTATTCAGATCATCAGCTTGTTAGGAGGGAGATCCATGAGCTGAACCGAGGATATTATCAGATAAGAGAGCAGTGGATCTGCAGAGCAGTGGGTCCCCAGGACTGGAATTAAGAACCACTGCCATAGACATTGCCCTAGCCCACTCATATGGTGCTCATTTTACTTGTGCAGGTCTTAAAAAGGGTCATAAAAAGCCTTAAATTGATTAAAAAAAAATAAAAATCTGCAGATACCCTGTAAATAGTGAAATAAAATTCCTTTCTTGATATTTGTTTATATTTGTGTTTTGAAAATGTTTTTGATTGACATTTTAACTCCTATCTGATTTTCTGTATTAAAAAAGAGTATTTTTTATTTGGACCA
>JAFVLL020019456.1:0-17500 GCA_021397915.2 Tor tambroides
CAAATTCCCTATAAAATCATAAATGATTCCCTTTGAGCTAAATTAAACTATTTCTTTAAATGAAATATATATATATTACGTATTTTACGTTACATGTGTTTGTTCCCAGTCTGAATAAGCCTGTGCCTGTTCGAATTCTCCGTGACACTGGAGCTGCACTATCGTTTATTTTTAGAGGGGGTACTGCCATTGTCTGAGGAGACTGCTACCGGCAGCGCTGTCTGAAGGCCATTGCACACTGAGTCTGAAATTTTCGTGTGTTTTTCCGTTTTTCTGTATGCCCCATCCTTTCCTATTAAAATGCATGCTACGGATGCGAATACGCAAAAAATCGAATCTGATCCGAATTTTTTTGACGGACGAAAGTTTCGGAGGCAGTGTGCAAACGTGATTGACACAACGTGAGGTCGTATTTATTTTTTAACGTGCGAAAATTTCGGACTCAGTGTGCAGAGACCTTTAGTCTGAGGTTTTGAATTGGGAGTTATGGAGGTTCTGTTACACACTTGAAATCTGAATTGGTGACAGGTGACGCGGTAGTGGGTGTTTGTCCATCTCTTCCAATTCCTGACGTAATCTTAATTTTAGGAAATTGCTTAGCTGGAGGTAATATGTGGCATTGTCCTAATTTGCCACCTGAAGTTTTATCTGTGCCACTTGCTATTGCTGATGACTGTGCCTTGAAGTACCCCGATGTTTTCTCAGCGTGTGCAGTTACACGCTCTATGGCCAATTCTGCTGATACTTTTATTTATTTGTATGACATGTTCACTGCAAATCCTAAACTAACTGAATTTTCTTCGGTTGCCCCGCAGGAAAAACCTTGAGTGCCAAAAAGAAGGTTTTCAAAGATCACGCGGACTTGGCCATGTCTCCTGATAAATTAATCGCTGCTCAACAGTCAGATTCTACTCTTGCTTCATTGTTTGAATTAATTCAGAATTAGAATTCAACAGGAGAACTATTTGAGCACATAATAACTGATTGTGTCTCTTTCACGTTCAAAGTCTGGGTATAAATACCTGCTTACAATAACTTACAATAACTGTTTTCCTCCCCATCTTATGTTGTTTTTGCTTTGAAGTAAATTCCCCTATCGAACCGAGCCCTTTTGTGTTATGGCTGTGAACCTAACAGTATCTCCATTTGTAATGATGAGGATATCATCATATTGAAAAGAAAGAAAACAACAAGAGGAAACTAACTGTTAGTGTGCACAACTAAAGCACCGTTCAGACTACACAACTTTTTTGTCACTGTGTCAGATTATGCAATTTTGACTCATAAAATCTTGTTGTGTCATGACAAAGAAACATGTCAGATTATACGATGCTACCTGACCATTCATCACATGCCATCATTAACAACGTGCGTGCTGTCATCAATAGCACAGGACAAGACAGAAGGTGCTATGAGCATAAACAAACAATGGCTATCAAACAGCGTGTTTTGCCCTGTCTTGTCATCAGAAAAGCCCAAAAAAGAAAGAAATCCTGACAATGGACACAAATCTGGATGGCATAAAGATGATGGTATGGACTGTCAAAGAGAACTGAGGTAAAATAGCTTTTATTTGACCTTTTTTCACAGTGTCGTGACTCTCGGTAGTCCCTCATCATAAATTCAGGAGAATTGTTGCCATAGCTCCACGAACATTTCCTCTATTGTAAAATTACACCTAGCAGAACCAGTGCCATTGTCTCTCTTTCATTTTGGCATGTTTGAAAGCTTGTACAAAGGTGCTTCTGTGCTCCTATTGGCCAGTGTCACAGATGTGATGGAACTTGTTGTGTACGACAAAAAAAAAAAAAAATGAAGCATGCTAGTCTTTCTGTGTTGATGTCATGAGGCATAGCAGAGGTGTTGTGCACCATGACACACTACACGAGATGAAATGACTGAATTGTGCGTCCCGACGCCCATTGTCGTATACGAATCCCCGCGACACCCTACGTCAAGGAGATCATGGGAAAATCGGGCTAAAATCGTGTAGTCTTAATGGGGCTTAAGATCAATTGTCCGAGGTTAGTGAGTGAAAGTGTACCTGGACACCGGGGACAGCACTCTCCAGGAGGAGTGTATGCATTAGCACACCTCGGTGGCAGACATGATGCTACACCACATCTTGTCTGACCATCCTGCACACACACACACACACACACACACACACATACACAAACGTTAATGTATATAAACTAGCTGATAATTAAGAAAGTACTTGTCAAAAGTTTGTAAACATGATTTTTTTTAAAAATGTTTTAAATCAGCATATTAGAATGATTTCTGAAGGATCATGTGACACTGAAGACTGGTGTAATAATGCTGAAAATTCAGCTTTGATCACAGAAATAAATTATACTTTAAAATACATTACAATAGAAAATTGTCATTTCAAATTGCAACAATATTTACTAAAATGACTCTTTTTTTACTGTATTTTTAATTAAATGATTCAAATGCAGCCTTGGAAGAGACTTTAAAAACATTTAATTAATCATTAAAAACATTTAAAATTCATAATCAGTTTACAAACTTTTAACAAGAACTGTAATGAACAGCACATTTTCCCCAAAATATTAAACATTTAATAAACACCGAAACATCTAAATAGTTGCTTATACTTGCTCATACAAACCCTGAACCCCGTACAAGTCTGGTATTAAACCATAAAATGTCAAATCTAGGATTTCTAATTGCATGTACCTGACAGGTGCACGTCGTACAGGGATCATCCGGGTCTGTGAACGTTTGGCCGTTTTCATACATGCGCTGCTTGTACTGGCACTGCCCACAGGAGTCACCACGGCAATTGTCATCTGTTATACAATTAACAACATCTAAACAATTTACTGGGTTGAACTGTGACTAGGTATGTTAAAGTATCAAATTTTCATGTTGCGACAATTGCTGAAGCTTTTATCACAGTATACGGTATTATCATGATACTGAAAAGAGTTGCAAAAAGTGTTGGTTTAAAACTTTTTTTCTTATAACAAAAAGTATAAAGTAAACAAATGTTTCAAACAGATTAAAGCACAAAATAATTATTATTTAACCTCAGTTAACGCATTACCACTAACAATGAGCAATACTTGTTACAGAAGTTCTTTTTTGTTAAAAAAAAATACAGCTGTTAGTTCATGTTAGCTTGGGTCCATTAAATAATACATTTACAACTTTTGATTTTAATAATGTGTTATTAAATGTTGAAATTAACAAAGATTAATACTTGCTTAGAAGAATTTTTCATTGGCAGTTTATGTTAACTAATGAATTAACTAATGTTAAATAATAGAGCCTTAATGTAAAGTGTGACCGAACAATAAAGAATCAAAACATTTTCAAACAATATCTAGGGCACGTCCCAGATAACAATTTTTGGTTCCCAGAACGTTACCAAACGGGAACCAAAAACTAATGCTAGGGGAATGTTCTTTGTTTGCTGTGGTTGTAGTCCATATTAAAATCTAAAAAGGTTTAAAAATAAAAAGCCTATTAAGTCTAAGTATGTAGGTATTCAGTGCTGCGATGAACACCGCAGCAAATACAAAAATCTGAAAGGCTCTTAAAAACATTTAAAGGGGTCATGAACTGAGAAACCAAAATTCCCTTGATCTTTTGACATCAGAACTCAAAACTTTGTCGTTAGTCTAAAAACAGCTTATACTGACAACAGCTTTTGGAATCTTCTGATGTAATAGTATGCATAAGCACCACCTCTGCAGCTTTGGATCAACGCCAGCTTCAACATTACTGCCTGTTTAGCCCCGCCCACCGATTCGCGCCTGTAGTGTTTACGAGAGATGCGACCGCGCAGGTCTACGCAAAAACCAAATGATAAAGATGGCTCTGAAGACAACAAGATGCTGTGTTTACACTGCCTTCCTTCTGATCGCAATGTTAGGAAAGAGTAGATGAACTGTTTTCATTACCCGGTCACTATTGCTTTGTCTCTTCTTACAGATCATTCGATATGTATTGAGTTTTTATTCATTTTTGACCTAAATCACAGCAGCGTCCATCTATGAGGAATGTACGCTGTCGAACATACACAACTATTAGCCAATCATAGCAGTGGGCATTTACTTCCGAGTCCACAAACCGTCACAACTATTCAAACAGAGCATTGTGATGAGGGGGGTTAAAAACAGGACAGAAAATAGCTTGTTACTTCTAAATTATGATGTTTTCTGATGTAAAAATCTTGATAACATTATAAGTGGACCTCAGAGAACAGTACAAAATAAAAAACAAAGACAGTTCATGACCACTTTAAATCCTGTTCAGAAACAGAAGGTAGGCAGCTGCTTTGTTTACGGGGTTACCGGGGTAACGGCTGCATTTCTGCTGTTCCTTCAGCGCCATCTGCTGTCAGAGAGTGAATGTGCATTTTCATTCAGCATGTCTTCTCATCCATGTTGGGTTTGTTTACATCAGAGTGCGCATGCCTTTTTGACGCAGTGTACAGTGGTCTTGTGTATTGTAACCAGTTGATAGGATGAGTGTTTGTAAAATGCATTCATTTTAATGCAATTTGTAATAAATATTTATTCACAGTATTTTGAAGTGCCCATGATAACAATACCATGCACTTTCATTATCGTGATATATCGTATTAACGAATACCGGCACATGTCTAACTGTGATTGATGTTAGTCTAAGCAGCCACTGTTTCATCCACTTAGCCTGAATATTCTGTGGCTCTGTTCAAAACCCTAGTGAGATGCCTACCTAGACAGCAATTGCAAGCATTATGGGAACAGTTCAGATGTTTTAAAATAGTATGCTAGACAGTATTTTTAGTGGCGGTCCTTTGTTTTGTTTTCTGTTTACCCGACTATTTTCCTCCGCACCTTATGTTGTTTTTACTTTGAAGTAAATTCCCCTATTGAACCAAGCCCTTTGTGTTATGGCTGTGACCGTAACAGTATCTCCATTAGTAATGATTAGTATCATATTCAGTCTTGAAAAGGAAGAAAACAACAAGAGGAGACAATTAGTGTGCACAACTAAGATCAAGTTATCTGAGGTTAGTGAGTGAAAGTGTACCTGGACACCGGGGACAGCACTCTCCAGGAGGAGTGTATGCATTAGCACACGGCGGTGGCGGACATCCTAGCGAAGCACATTGTGTCTGACCATCCTACACACACACATTCATGTATACAAACTAGCTGATATAACCAAAAGTACTTGTCAAAAGTTTGTAAACATTACTTTTTTAAAAATGTTTTTAATCAGCATATTAGAATGATTTCTGAAGGATCATGTGACACTGAAGACTGGTGTAATGATGCTAAAAATTTAGCTTTGCACCAGAGGAATTAATTACATTTTAAAATATATTACAATAGAAAATTATGTCAAATTGCAATAATATTTACTACTATTACTGTTTTTACTGCATTTTAATTAATTAAATGCAGCCTTGGTGAGTGTAAGAGACTTCATTAAAACCAAAATGTTAAACATTTAATAAACACTGAAACATTTAAATAGTTGGCTCAAGTCTGGTATTAAACGTTCATAAAATGTCAAATCTAGGATTTCCAATTGCATGTACCTGACAGATGCACGTCTTACAGGCATCATCCGGGTCTGTGAACGTTTGGCCGTTTGCATACATGCGCTGCTTGTACTGGCACTGCCCACAGGAGTCGCCACCTGTCATACAATTATCAACATCTAAACAACTCACTGGATTGAACTGTGACTGATCTTAGTCTAAGCAGCCACTGTTTCATCCTCTCAGCCTGAATATTCTGCAGCTCTGTTCCAAACCCTAGTGAGATGCCTATCTAGACAGCAAGAGTAAGCATTATAGGAACTTCCAGATGTTTTGAAACAGCAGACAGTATGTGAAACGTTTTTATGTGGTCAGTTCTGAGAACAGGACAAAGAAATTTGTTCTAATTAAAAAGCAAATATTTTATACATTTTCAGATATAATTTTAAACATACTTCAAAATATAAAAATATAATACAGATATTAAAATACAGTAAATGTGCATACAAATATTTTCAATAAGCTTTATTTATTTTTTATATGCTTTTACTATACATTTTTGTGAAACTTACAGCACTGACTCATTACCTTAGCAATACTCTAACTGGAGTAACTCTACTTAGAGTCTAACATCAAACTCAGAAAGCTTTTCTCTCACAGTGATTCAAATCAGTCAGGATTTGGCAAGGTAACTGCCTATGTATGTAGACACAGATCCAACTCATCTGGGTTTGAAACAGTGCCTCTGTGTTTTTCTCCCTGTCTTTCACAATTTCTTTCTCTTACCTAGGGGATTTGGGCAGGGCACGTTGGGCTGATCTGGACAGTCGTTAGGCCTACTACACCTCGCCTGTCCACCTGCACAAGAACATGTTTGGCCAGCGTCAGTCCACGTGGCTCCTTCTTCATACTGAACACCATTCCACGTACATCCTACATACATGGACACAGAATGCAATGAATACTTATACACTACCGTTCAAAAGCTTGGAGTTGGTAATGTCTTTAGGGCTGTCATGATATCAGATTTTTCACCACACAATTACCATGGCCAAAAGAATGAACAAAAAAGATATATTATAAAAAAAATAAATAAATAATAACAAAAATGTTATATTAAAGGTGGGGTATGTATTTTTTCAAAAACGCTTTAGAAAACTATGGAAGCCCGTTTCCGCCACTGAATAAAAAATTAAAAATGTAATTGCAACTATTTATCTCAGAATTCTGGCTTTTTTTCTCACAATTGCACGATACATTGAACTCGCAATTCTGACCTTTTTTCTCAGAATTGCGTGATATAAACTCACAATTGAGAGTTAAAAAGTCATAATTGTGAGATATGAACTCGCAATTCTGAGAAATAAAGTCAGAACTGCGAGATATAAACTCGCAATTCTGAGAACATATCAGTCTTTTCACTGATCAGTCTCGCAATTGCGAGTTTATATCATGCAATTCTGACTTTATAACTCGAAATTGCAAGTTTATATCTCACAATTCTGAGAAAAAAAGTCAGAATTGCGAGAAAAAGTCAGAATTGCAAGATATAAACTCGCAATTGCGAGAAAAAAAGTCAGAATTACGAGTTTTTATCTCTCAATTGTGACTTTATAAATCGTAATTCTGACTTTATAACTCGCAATTGTGAGTTTATATCACGCAATTCTGAGAAAAAAAGTCAGAATTGTGAGTTTATATCTCGCAATTCTGACTTTATAACTCGCAATTGTGAGTTTATATCTCACAATTGTGAAAAAAAGTCAGAATTGTGAGATAAAAAGTCGCAATAACCTTTTTTTATTTTTTTATTCAGTGGCGGAAACGGGTTTCCATAGAAAACTGAGTCGGGCCGAGTAACAAATCAAACTTGTAACCAATCAGCAGTAAGGGGCGTGTCTACTCATGACGCAGAGGAGAGAGCGCTCAGTGCACATGACGGACATTAGCCGAGCCGAGCGACGACAGAAAGAAAGAGATGGTGGATAAAAAACAAAAGAGGAAAACGTCTGCGGAACAAAAGAACAAAAGAAGGCTTACACCGTGTCTACACCGGATGCGACAGTTGTCGTGTTGCACCATGCTGCAACAGCTAGGCCCTTTCTCAATACCAAGTACGCAAAGTTCGGACTTGCGTCCTCGGTAGTTCGGACTTCGCAAGTTCGACTCGGGAGTGCGAACACCTGAGGACGGGAGGACACAAGTCCGGTAATTCTGCAAATGGAACAGCAGCATACTTGATAACGTCAGTCAGCTCGCCTAAGTTATCTACACTGTATTACAATATGACGAAATACGATATCAAACACCACTGCCTCTTTTTGTTTTCATATAAACATATTAATAGCCGCATACATTACAGTGAAACAAAATCATAACAAACATCGTTGCCTCTTTTCTGTTTCATTTAAAATATTAATAGCCACAAAAATGTGGTTCATGCAACAAACATTTGAATGGTACTGTATTAGAGAATGTGTTTCATGTTAAAGTTAGTGGCAGCAGTATGTACTTCAGAATGTCTTACCTGTGCACACTGGACAGCAGGTGTTAGGAGGGGCTGGAATGGGAACTGCACAGCTCAAAAGTGGGCATCTTTCCTGATGACATCTCACGTTACCATTCTAACAAAAAAAACACAATATAATGTTACACAAGAGTCAATGACATCAGTGACGTCAAACCTAGCATGACCAGCTTTGATGTGTCAAGTTTGAATATGCACGTAAGCAAAAGAGTTTCAAGAGATTCAACTTTTTGTCATCTTCCTGAGATGAAGCCAACATAAGGAGTCATATGGAATTGTCCTTTTTGGACAATTTTTTTTTTTTTTTGCCCAGATTTTTGTTTTTAAAAATATATATTTTTTTTATTTACTCAAAATTTTGTCATGTCATATTCGTCAATTTTAGCCAGAAATGCTATTTATTTTATGCAAAATAAACCAAATATTTAAACATTTTATTTATTAATTTAAACATGTCAACTATTAACAAACTTATTAACTTATTTTATCAACAGTATATCTTTGATTAAATTGAAAAAAAATATTGACAAAATCAAAAAACAACCATTTTCATTAGCAATTTAATTGATTATCCTTGCTTGAAACTGAATTGACAATAGCGCTTTTCACACTAAGTGTGTGTTTCACCTTGCATAAACACTGGATGCATGGACCTCCACCAGGAGGCCTGAACTCTTCTCCATTTTCATAAACCCTTCTTTCATATTCACAAGCTGCAACACAGTAAAACACATTAGTATTTGTGTCTTAAATCCAGGACAGCTCCATGTCTTTTTTTAATAATGTCTTAAAAGAAAGATATTTGCATGCTTATTTACTGTTACAAGTCGGACAGCACTGGTTGTGTGGTTTTGTTGGGTGCGTGCAACTCGTAGACGGACATGAAGATGTTGCAGATTCACACGACACTTGCCCACCCTGCATCATAAGATATACCCATACAAATACATTCACATGATCATATATATTTATATATTTATAGTAAACACTTTAGTAAACACTCACCGAGCACTGACATCTTAAGCATGGATCCTGTTTGGACACAAAGGTTTGACCGTCTGCATACGCCTCACCCTCATGAATGCACTCCTCACATCTGAACACCAACACACAGAACTGATTAACGAAGGTCAAATAAAGAGTGTTTCACCTCTGTCTCATTCACTCTTCTAGCTAAAAGCGTGATGAAATGATAATACCGTGCACAACATTCTCCTGGTCTCCTGACTGGATTATGACAGAGAGTCGGTGGGCAGGGAGGGTACTGAACGCAATTTATATTTCCATTCTGAAAAGAAAAAGTTTGTTAAAAACTTTTTCTAGAATGTAATTATTTTTGATTTGGAAAACCATTTCATCCAAATCAGTTTGAGATTTTTTTTATTTAAAAAGTAAAAATCAGTTCATGCATTCTCTGGGAAATAAAATAAAATAAAGAAAAGTGAAAAAGTGAAAGTGAAAGTAAAATAAATTTTAAAATAAAATAAAATTGACAGTGACAGTGAAGCAGATTCTAAACAAAAATAAAATACTTAAAATCTTAAAATAAAATAAAAATAAATTAAAAATTTCATATCAATGACAGTCAAGCAGCAGATCACAAACAAAAATGCAAGTTGTGAAAAACAGTAAAATAAAATGAATAAATAATTTAAGATTAATTAATAAAATAATTTACATATCAGTTACAAAGATACAAACACTGAACTTTTTGTAAACATTTAATAACTTTTTTTATTAAATAAAAAAAAATTACATATCAATAACAGTGTGAAGCAGTACATAAAATACTAAAATTGTTTAAAAAATTACATATAAATGACAGTGAAGCAGATTCTTCACAAAAAAATAAAAAAATATTTTAAAACTTAAAATAAAATAAAAATACATGCAAAAAAATTACATACTGTATCAATGACAGTGAAGAAGTGGATTACAAACAAAAATGCAAGTTTTGAAAAACATGAATAAAACAAAATTAATAAATAACTTTAATAATGAAGCAGTTTATGAACAAAAAATATAAGTATTAAAAAACATTTGTATACTGAATGAAATAAAATAAAATAATAAAATATGATAAAATAAAAAGTAAGTAGAAATTATAAACAAACAAAAGTTGCAAAGCAGATTCTTACGCAACTTACCTCACATTTACACGTGGGATCACATGTGGGTCCTGGCGGCAGAGTCATCCCGTTCGGAATGTCTATTCCATTCAAACTGCAACCTGTGAGAAATAAATGTATCAAACCAATTTAAAGTATAAGTAGCCATTTACTAGACACTTCTTTCCAAAGTGATATATTCCTAGCCTTTCAGTAAATGTTTGTTGTTATAACCTGTAGACCTATCATGGCATTGTTGAACTCTGACAAACATTTTTTTCTTGGAATAATGTCAAGTATGTATCAAAAAAAGTAAACTGACAGAATTTTGATTTCATGTTCTCAACTGTTCTTAACTTTTTAAATGTTTTAAACAGTTATAATGTATCATATTTAAAAGGTTGGACACACCGTCACAGACAGGACAGCAGGATCCAGGAGGAGGAGAGGCGGGGCTGTTACAGCGGATATTACAGCGCTCACTCTCACACTGAACCAGACCCTCCTACAGAGAGAGAAAGAAATTATATTTGAAGAATAAAACACTGATGGTCCAAAAGCAGCTCGCTAACAGGTGAAGGCCCACCGTGCATGTACATGTCGTGCAGGGGTCATTAGGAAGCTTCCACTGAGAGCCGTGCTGGTGCCGCACATTGTCCTGGACACAACCTTCATATCACGAGAAAAACTCTTTTGATAAGTATGAGCTTTAAAGACAATCTTAACTTAAGTCACTTTTCATTAAAATTGACAAAAATGTAGAAAAAGTCCACAACACACTTACTTCGACACCTGGGACAGCACTGCCCACCTACAGTCTCCACCAAATTACAGGCAATTTCAGAACACCTCTCAGTGTTACAGACTATATTCCCTGACTATAAGAAACACACACACACACACAAAACCTAGTTAATTAGTGCTGATTTTAAAGGTGAAAATTTCAATAACTTACTATTTAGCATTACATTGCAAGTACAGGAAATACTTAAAATAAAAATAAAAAAATATTATAAAATAATTTTAAAAAATTAGACATATTGCCTTGGCAACTAACTAAAATAAGTTGAAGTAATAAAATTATTAAAACTAAAAATGAAATAAAAATAAATTAAATTCCCATATATATATATATATATATATATATATATATATATATACAGTCAGGTCCATAAATATTGGGACATCGACAGAATTCTAACATTTTTGGCTCTATACACCACCACAATGGATTTCAAAAGAAACGAACAAGATGTGCTTTAACTGCAGACTGTCAGCTTTAATTTGAGGGTATTTACATCCAAATCAGGTGAACGGTGTAGGAATTACAACAGTTTGCATATGTGCCTCCCACTTGTTAAGGGACCAAAAGTAATGGGACAATTGGCTTCTCAGCTGTTCCATGGCCAGGTGTGTTATTCCCTCATTATCTAATCATAATGAGCAGAAAGGTCCAGAGTTCATTTCAAGTGTGCTATTTGCATTTGGAATCTGTTGCTACAATCAAGATGAGATCCAAAGAGCTGTCACTATCAGTGAAGCAAGCCATCATTAGGCTGAAAAAACAAAACAAACCCATCAGAGAGATAGCAAAAACATTAGGCTGTGTGGCCAAAACAACTGTTTGGAACATTCTTAAAAGAGTGAATGTAACTGTGAGCTCAGCAAATACTAAAAAGACCCGAAGACCACGGAAAACAACTGTGGTAGATGACCGAAGAATTCTTTCCCTGGTGAAGAAAACATCCTTCACAACAGTTGGCCAGACCAAGAACACCTCTCCAGGAGGTAGGTGTATGTGTGTCAAAGTCAACAATCAAGAGAAGACTTCACTAGAGTGATTGAGGGTTCACCACAAGATGTAAACCATTGGTGGAGTTCTTAAAACAGGAAGGCTGGGGATTAGAGTTTGCCAAACAAGATCTAAAAGCCTACAGTTCTAAACAACATCCTATGGACAGATGATATCAAGATCAACTTGTACCAGAGTGATGGGAAGAGAAGAGTATGGAGAAGGAAAAAGGAACTGCTCATGATCCTAAGCATACCACCTCATCAGTGAAGCATGGTGGTGGTAGTACAAGTATGGGTATTGCATGGCTGCCAGTGGAACTGGTTCTCTTGTATTTATTGATGATGTGACTGCTGACAAAAGCAGCAGGACAATTCAGTGTTTCGGCAATATTATCTGCCTATATTCACAATGCTTCAGAACCTCATTGACGGCGCTCACAGTGCAGATGGACAATGACCCAAAGCATACTGCAAAAGCAACCAAAATATTTGAAGGAAAGAAGTGGACTGTTATGCAATGGCCGAGTCAATCACCTGACCTGAAGCCGATTGAGCATGCATTTCATTTGCTGAGGACAAACCGAAGGGAAAATGCCCGGAACAAGCAGGAACTGAAGACGGCTGCAGTAGTGGCCTGGCAGAGCATCACCAGGATGAAACCCAGCGTCTGGTGATGTCTGCGTTCCAGACTTCAGGTTGTAATTGACTGCAAAGGTTTTGCAACCAAGTATTAAAATGTGAAAGTTTGATTTATGATTATTATTCTGTCCCATTACTTTTGGTCCCTTTAACAAAGTGGGAGGCACATATGCAAACTGTTGTAATTCCTACACTGTCACCCATTTGATAAATACCCTCAAATTAAAGCTGACAGTCTGCAATTAAAGCACATCTTGTTCGTTTCATTTGAAATCCATTGTGGTGGTGTATAGAGCCAAAAATGTTAGAATTGTGTCGATGTCCCAATATTTATGGACCTGACTGTATATATATAAACAATATACAATAATAAATAATATACAATAATATAACTATTAATATGTATATAATATGTATGTATGTATGTATGTATGTATGTATGCACATTTGTGTGTGTGTGTGTGTGTGTGTACATATATAATAGAGTTTAATAGTAATGACAAAAAAAGCAAAATTACTAAAACTGAAACCAAAGATAATAATAAAAGCTAATTCGAAGTATTAATAAATACTACAATAGTATACAAAAATACTAAAATAACACTTGTTATATAATAAAATTAATTTTGCAAAAATAATAAAGTAATATGTCACTTTTTAGATTAACAACATACAGTACTGTAATACTTGACTTCCTGTTTCAATTTGTTAATTTTTTTAATTTAAATTTGTGATCAATTTTGCAAACTAAGTATGTGGTGGGATGCAACTATAAACTTTCCAGTAAGTAAGAATATAATGTAAAGTGTACTTTTTCTAAGGAGTATTAAAACAATAAGTACTTTAAGCACATATTAGAAAAAGAGTAAAATGAAACAGAAACATTTCTCAGTTCAAAAGTTCTGTCAACTAAATTGTAAATAATTAGTACTATTACTAAATACCAAATAACTCATACCACTGCTCTTGTAATACAAAATATACATTTGTTGTAAATAATAGTCACAATATTCTAAATGTACAATGTTTAACTGTAACCTTGTGTTGACTCATCCCAACAAGGACAAAACAGAGAAGCACACTGGCATCTCAGCCTTACATTGCACACACAGCGTTTGCAGGGGTCACGGGAGGGTTGAACAGAGACGCCGTCTAGAATAACCTGCCCCTCAAAGTTACAGCGGGAACAATCTCTGCAGCAGGAGCCGAACGGTGGCTTCACACCATCCTGACACGTTTGAGGACACCGCTGCACATCAACACACGCCTGATTCCCACCCTGATCAGCAAAACACAATACATGCAAACAAGCGTGAGGTCATTGCATCCACTAACTAGTTGGAGGAACCTGTCATTCATTGTATGTGTGTAAGTGAGAGAGATGAAGCACCTGACAAGAACAGGTCTGGCAGCCATCGATGGTACTGAAAGAGCCGTTGTATGGACGACCGTCCACATTACATGCTGCAAAGGACACAATAAAATACATGCAAATTACAGTGTGAACTGGTCCAGAACTGTTAGAGTCACAAATACGTGATAGAAGTCAAATGAAAAAGCTCAAATGTGCTTGTGATTGTACTGGAGCAGGTGGGACAGCACTCTCCAGGTCTCCTGTAGGGGGTGGGACACAGGGTGGCTGCACACTGGATGGGGTCACATGACACCTGACCGTTCTGCAAATGAACATGTGCAATCCAGGTTAACATGATAAAAGTTAACTGGTTGAACAATGTTTAAAATTCAGCTCTTATTAATTTTAGTTTAGTAGTTTAGTCATTTATTTTGTACAGTAAAGAGCATGCCAGTATTATTTTAGTATCATTGATATACTAATATAGTTTTTGTTAATATTTTGAATTAGGTTTTATTTTTATATTTTCTGTTTTCACTTTAGCTTTAGTTAAATGTTTAATATTTTGTTAATATTAGTGGTGTCAAAATTAGCGCGTTAACGCATGCGATTAATTTTTTCTGATTAACGCGTTAAAAATATTTAACGCAATTAACGCAGGGGCGGGGCTAGGGTTGGCCACCCCATTCGCAACGGCTGCCTCTGTCTCTTTTTTCTTGAAAAGGATTGCGTTTATTTAGATGCAGAATGTCTTTATGACCACATCAAATGGGAGACATTTCTGACGCGCGCTGTAACTTCGCCTCCGCGCCAGGCGCGAGTCAAACGAGCGCGGAAAAGATACTGTGCTCGTAGCGCGCGCTCTTCAAATACACGCACAATGGTTCCGGCGCGCGGTGTAGCCTGTATCATTTGATATCAAACAGCGAAAGAAACTACGTGCATGCAATGTCCTAGTTAAGCCCTCAGTTAAGGCATGAAGTTACCAAAAAGGCGATTAAAGCTCTTTAAACTGTGTGCATGCATGCAATATGTTATATATGCATCACATTTAAGAACATGTCTCTGAAATGGTTTTAAAAACTGTCCTGAGGCATCCAAGCACTGTCTCCCTCATCTAAAACACCCGATGCAACTCGTCTGCTCATTAGTACAGACTTTAAGACCTGAAGTGGGTCAGAAAAGGTAAAGTGATTTGTGAGAAAATAAGATGCATGTCAGATCTGCGTCACGTTCAGCAGCAGCAGCTTTTAGCAGGCAAATAAGCTAATAACCAGCTGCTGTGATGTCTATTAATCCAAGAACCAAAGGAAAAAAGAGGAAATCAATAAATTTTATAGCTTTAAGGGGTTCATCTATATTTAATTTAGAATTTAGTGTTTGATAAGTATTCATTTTCTGTATATTTCTGCTGAAGGGCACAAGTAGCTAAATACGTAATTTATTATAATTGGTTCATGTGATGATTGTTTTAAGTTCACTTAAATTAGAAGTTAAGTCTAATAAATGTTAAAATTTATAGATCTAAAATTATACTGTAATGCTGACTGGCTACAGTCAATGGTTAAATATTCTGGGGAAAAAAAACTATTTTATAGAGACATCAGTAGTATTGATAGCAGTGGTGCTGCCCTTCAGTCATAAAAAAATGCCATTAAAGAAATATTAAAAATATACTGTCTTTATGTTGTTTGTACATTTGAAGATTGAATGTGAAATTGCAATATAAAAGTATATTTAAAAACTTTAATGTTAGGTGGAATTAGTCGCGATTAATCGCGATTAATTTTAGAAAAATGTGCGATTAATTAGTTAATTTTTTTTAATCAATTGACAGCACTAGTTAATATATAATATAATATAATATAATATAATATATTTTAATTAGTGCTGTCAAACTATTAATTGCATCCAAAATAAAAGTTTTTGTTTACATAATATGTGTGTGTGTACTGTGTATATTTATTTTGTCTATATAAATACATACACATACATGTATATATTTAAGAAAAATATGTTGTTTATATATTAAATATATTTATCTGTAATATAAATACAGACACATACATGTATATATTTAAGAAAAATATGTTTATATATTAAATATATTTATCTGTAATATAAATATATACACATAAATACATGTAAATATTTTCAAAATATATACTGTATGTGTGTGCATTTATATATACATAAAAAATATACACAGTACACACACATATATTATGTTAACAAAAACTTTTATTTTGGATGCGATTAATCATTTGACAGCACTAAATATAATATAATATAAAATAATATAGTATAATATAATAATAAATATTTTTATATTGTGTTGTAATATTTTGTAATTTTTAGTGAAACTACACAAAAATAAGACCTGCTGCCTTGTCAACCGGCTGAAATAAAAAAAAAAGTTAACATTTATTTTATGTTTTTTATGGTTTTAGTTTTATTATGAGCTCCATATTCGCCTATAAAATAAAATCCTCAAGTGTCAATATGACTTTTTTTGGGATTTTGTCTGAAAGTTCAATAAACTTTTCTATTTAAAAACTACTGACTCTTATTTCATATGTCAGGTTTTACAAGGTAAATTAAACTCAAATACATCAATAATTACACTATGTTTTATTTCACTTAAAAACTTACATTTACATTTATGCATTTAGCAGACGCTTTTATCCAAAGCAACTTACAGTGCATTCAGGCTATACATTTTTTATCAGTATGTGTGTTCCCTGGGAATTGAACCCACAACCTTTTGCGCTGCTAACGCAATGCTCTACCACTGAGCCACAGGAACGATATAAACAATAAAAACTTGACAGTCTTTGTCCCAGAACATCTGCAAAATTGAAATGTCTTTTGCCTGTTTAGTTTGACCTCATTTAACCTTTGCACTCAATTAAAATTTAACAAAGTATTTAAAAATCTGTATTCTTTGGTTTATAACTGAACATATAATCTTTGAATATGCTTACTATATTTCCTATAGACGAATTCTAATACTCTGAAATATGTGAACAGTAATATGAGATTACTTAGCCCTTTTATCATCTTTTTCTTGGGTGGTTTCTAAAGGTTTTGTGGTACAGTTCTTATTTGTTTTCATTTTAATTTCAATTTCATCCCCACAAAGAGAACACACACAAACACACACACACACACACACACACACACACACGTTTGTTTTTGTGGTTTACGGGGACTCTCCATAGGTGTAATGGTTGTTATACCGTACAAACTGTATGGGCTATTGCCCTACACCAACCCTACACCTAAACCTACCCCTTACAGGAAACTTTGTGCATTTTTAGATTTTCAAAAAAACACCATTTAGGATGTTTTTTAAGCCTTTTGAATTACGGGGACATAGGCAGTGTCCTCATAAACCACCTTCAAATTGTAATACATCTGTCATACCCATGTCATTAAACAAATTTTGTCCCCGTAAACCACAAAAACCAGTACACACACACACACACACACAGACACACAGAGTAGACTCACAGAGCAGCTGCATTCAAGGCAAGGGTTTGATCTCGACACAAACTGCTTCCCGTTCTCAT